>JAODAL010007492.1:0-124743 GCA_025379985.1 Phyllomedusa bahiana | reverse complement strand
CCGCACCTCCACACCTATCATAATGTTCCACCGAGCTCTCACTTGTTTTTTTCCAGCTTTCGCTAGCATGACTTTATCGGGCTACTTTTCCCGTTTGATTTTTTTTGGTCATTTTTTGCCCTCTTAAGTGCCCAGGGAATTTTATATGAAGCTATTCTAAGGGGGCGGCGTCATGTGTTGCCCTTTACTAAAACACAACATTGTATAAGCCCAAAACCCAAGCGCCCGCATATTTAAGCATGCACAACGTTCTCCCAGCCCCCTCAGGCTCGGGGCAGCCTGGAAATACTGTTTTTTAACGTGTTTTCGGCCGAAGTAATTGGGACCGAAACAATTTTGTGGGAAAATTTCGGCGAAGTGCCCGAACCAATTTTTGAAAATTGGGCCAAACTCTACTCACTATATCCAAAAAGAACCAATCGAAATGTAAAATTGGTGAAATAGTGGGTATTTTTTGCCCACAGCGCAAAAAAATGGGGGGTATTATTTCAAATTTTTGGCCGATTCTTACACGGGGACCACTCCTGAAAGTTTTGTAGACTCCTACCCCGGATCACCAACCCGAAGAGGGAAAAATCTTGGTGATACATTGGTCCATAGCACTAATTCACCCTTTAAAATACTAGTGGCTTCGCCAAAAAGACCACGGCAGTATGATGTTGTTGAAAGGCGTCCCAAATTTATACATGTTTCAAAATTTTGGTCACCAATCTTGTACGGGGAAAACATTTAAACTCCTTGATTTACCCAACGAAACCCAAGGGGTCATAACCAACCACATCCCCTTGCCCCATGATGTATGTGGGAAAAAACCCATTGGGGATGAGACGTAAAATTTTCTCGAACGTTGGGGATTTGTCACCATCTGTACCCCACTAGCTAAACCATAAATTCCAACATTGTAAAAATCCACAAGCCATTTCCTTTTCAGTAGTTGGGGTTGTGCACCCTTCTCCACGAAAGGGGGAGATTTGAAAAAAAAAATCTCAGAGAGAATCCTTTGGATCTTTCGGCTAAAAACTTCCACCCTTGGGGATGAATGGGGGCCCTAGTTTGCATATTTTTTAATCCTCATGTTTTTATGATTTACTTTTTTGGTTATTACATTCTTTTAGTATTATTGCATTTATTTTATTTTTTCTTTAAAAAAGTTATTACAGTTATCAACTTATTATTTATTTATATAGGGGAACCCCTCCCCTTTTTTTTTTTCTGGTCTGTCTCATGGCCCCTTGCTATTACTTATTAGACACCTGGATCATTCAAAGTATTTCCTGCCTTTTCTACCTTGTATAGGTTTTATTTTGGGGTTTTATTTTGGTGCAGAGGAGAGGTACGTGTATATTCCCCCCTTTATTAGTTTCCCCTGTCCACCTCTTTTTACCTTCAAACCTTTGTGCATTTTTGAAAGGGGAATCTTGTGCGCATTTCCCCACATCCCGCTCCTGGGGTCCCCTACAAAAGATTCCTCCGCATTTGCGCCAGTGACCTTCCGCAGGGGCAGTCCCTAGTACTCCCCTAAAAAATTTTTTACCTCAATACCAGGCGCACTTCCCTTGATGCGGAATCATGAAACGAAATTCCGGTACACGGAGTGACGCGGCTTCCCGGCTTGTCCCCCCACTTTTGGGATTTTTAAATAACAGACCAGGGGAAGCCCCAAAGGGTTCCGGTTCTTTGGTCGGCTCATCGGGGTCCGTGTGGGATCCAGTGGAGATCGGGGCCCGCTCTTTTTCTACTCTAACTAACGGGACGGAGATTTTCTCTTATTTCACTTATCTGCTACTTGATTTTTGATTTCATCTTTTGGCTACTTGGTTTTTTCCACCGCCCCCCATGAACCCCATAACCATGGGGGGAAAAGCTTGGGATTTTTTTTGGATATACATTTTGGGTTTTTTGTGTACACCCCTGGGCTTTGTATATATCATATGTTAGCATTCTATTGTATTGGTCGTTCTTGTGTATTTATAAGTTGGTATTTGTGTAGGGTCTGTCCAAGGGGCTCTAGGGTTTACTACTTAGGGGGACGGGGTCACCCCCTTTTTTAGGGGGTCTCTTTTTCTTCCTGAGCAGAATAGTTAGTAATTTATAGGGTTTTTGTAGGGTGCAATAGATTTACCCTTATTTTATCGGTACAAGTGAATAAAAGTTACATTTTAATTTTTTTTTTTTTTTGCCTGAAGGTATTGGTAATTGTTGTTGTTTGAGCTATTTATATATAATACCGGGCCAATTGCATCTAGGGGTACTATTTTCCCTGTATAATTAATAAGAGATTGGTAGTTTGTTCAATCACTACTTAGGTTGGGGCCTATACGGTGTGCCCATTCAACTTTGCATCTTTTTGTCAACCCTAGGAGTTTCGGTATTTCTTGCTTACACATTGTGACCAGTCTGTTTGGTGGGAAGGATGACGGCAGGCCTATGATTCTTAGATTATTCCGCCTTGAGCGGTTTTCTAGATCTTCAACTTTGTCTGTCAATCGCTTATTATCAGTCAAGACTTCTTGTAACTGAGAGCGAAGGGCATCGGCGTCCATTTCAAGCGAATGAACCTTAAATTCCAGTTCTTCCAATCTGTCACTATGTTCTCTTATGTCTCCTTTGATTTGTGCAAACATATTGGCTACTGTGGCAGCCAATGTTTCTTGTAAGTCCGGGGCAATTTGTCGGGCCACTTCCGTTGCTATTTTTTTTTATAGTTATCCTCAGGTATGGGTTCTCCCTCCCTTGTTGCGGCTTTTGGGGAAGCGTTAGGATGATCAGAAGTTGAGGAAAGATCTTCCCAATCTGGGTTACTTAAGGGGTCTTCAATGCTTTCCGGTTCTGTGGTTGTTCCTTTTCCCCCTTTCCCCTGTTTCTTAGTGGACTTAGATCTCCCCATTTTGAGGATATAGCGGTCCATGCAATTAGGCAACGTTGGTATCTGTGTTTTTATGCTTGCAAGTTCTGTATGGCAGATTACTATTGTAACTGATCCCTTGTTTTCTTCTTCTCTCCTCCTCTTCTGTGTTCCACCACCTCCTCCGTATGGTTCTGTTATCTGTTAGCTATCTCCCCAGGTAGTCCTTCTGTAGTCCTCCAAAGCTGCTGTTAATTGATAAAGATGGCGCCTCTCTTTCGCGCCCTTTTCCCTCCTCCCTCACCTCGGGTGTCTGTTGCTGTATATGTGGGACCCCCACTACTACCGGACTGCTAGTGTGCTGCTGCGTCCCCCGTTGCATAGGTGGCCAGTGGCTTATAGCTGTACCAGGTCTTCTGTGGGTGCTCTTATGCTTGTTCAGAGTTGTTTTGTGGCGGAAATTAGGGCTCCTCTCCCTCACTCATCTCCGCTCCCCTCTCACCTCGGGTCTCAGCAGTTGTAGCTGTGGAGTCCCCTCCCGCTGCTAGCCGGCTATGGGCGCCGCCTGAGTGTCGGCCCGTGACGTTCATTGCTGCCGAGCTGTGTCCTGCTCTCACTCCATCCGGAGCTAGCCCCCTCTGCTGCTGTGCCTCCTCCCGTCTTCCTCCGCACCTACGTGTCGTAGCTGTGCAAGCTGCAGCTGTGGCTGTAAGACCTCTCCGGTCACCACCGGTCTCTCCTCCCGCCAACGGTTCTGTGCCGTGCCGGGATCTGTCGGGTGTTATTTGTCAGGTAAGGGTTCCGCCGTCCCGAAGCTCCGTTTCGCGCGTCACCTCATGTCGGCGCCGGAACCGGAAGTCTCTATTGATATTTTTAAAAAATCCTGAAATCCTGCAGCTTTCAATTTGGCCACTATACTTAATAATACTGTGTTTATCAAAAAATAAGCCCTCCCACAAAAATAAGCCCTAGCCTGATTTTCACAGATTCTTGAAGTATGCTTTAAATATAAGCCCTACTCCAAAAATAACCCCTACTTAGTCAGCGCCTCCTTAGTGATGTCACCTGGTGCCGCCTCCTGGGCGGTGCCGTTCCTGAGCCCCGCCCACAAACAGCCTGTTAGATTGGAGGTTTTGTGGAATAGAGTTCAAGTGAAAGTTCAATGTAAAGATACACATAGATATACACTCACATTGCATACATGCACACATCTATACAACCACACAAACAATCCCTTATCTTAAAATGTGGCTACTGTGACTTACTGGGACTTGTAGTTCCCCAGCATGCCACACTTTCATGATAAGGCACTGAAAGACTAGACACACTCCATGGTTTTTGACTATAGAGTATATACTGTGTATATATATATATATTTATGTGTGTATATACACGCTGGTACTTGTAGTTCCACAGCAGCTGCCAAGGAACTAAATGTCCCAGCATGCAGTACCAGCACCCGTCGTGTTAAAATATAAGCCCTCCCCTAAAAATAAGCCCTTTTTTTGGGAAATAAAAATAATATAAGACCCTGTATTATTTTTGGAAAAACATGGGAAGTCTGATACATCCTGTTCTGTAGAGCAGCAGTCTCCTCATTATCAGTACAGACAGGATTACACTGAAAGGTAATACCAAAGTGTATAGATAACACAGGGAGATGTCACTGCTCCCCCTCTCTGCACACTGACTTATTCCCAGGTCACAGAGCATGTCTAGAAAACTTCCCTATAGAAGTCAATGGGTCTGCTCCTGTCCACAGGCTCCTATGTCCATGACGCTGCTGTAACGCATCTCTCTAAATGTGCTGTTAAAAGAAGCTCAGGCAGGATGGCCGCCCTCATAATCATATACAGACAACAAAAATAAAAAAAATCTACAATCAGAAAACTGGACCACCTTTATCAATCCCATTGACATTAAAAAGGGGAAGTTTAAACCGCTGCTCCATCAAAAAACACTCTTTGATGCTTGATATAGAGGGGGAAGAACGGGGGGACCTTGCCCCCCCATTATAGTAAATTTGTAGAGTGGGAAAATTTTCCCGAAATTTTTTTTTCACTTCGCCGAATTTCTCGGCAAAAAATAATTCGTTCCAAATTTCTTCGGCACGAATCACTTTTTTAAAAAAAACGCTTTTTCCAGGGGGCCCCGGGAGCCTGCGGGGGTCCCTGTAAAAAAGTTTTGCCATGCTTAAATATGCAGAGGGAGTTTGGGTTTGGTCTTCATACAATGTTGTTTTTTTGTAGGACACGCACATGATGCCGCCCTTTGTTTCGTTTTCCACTATAAAATTCCCTGGGGCATAAGAGGGCAAAACTGACCAAAAAAAATGAAGGGGGGGAATGTTGCCTGATAAAGTTTATGCCAGAGAAAGCTGGAAAAAACAGTGAGAGCTCGGTGGCCCAAAATTAGTCCGGGGGCAGGGGTTTTTTGGAGGTGACGGCGGGTAGCCCCAGCCCGAAAAAGGTTCCCGGGCAGTTGGGCCCAAAGACAAATTTTGGAGGGGGGCCAAAAAAAAAAAAGGAATAGGTCACAGGTGGCACAATTTACAAAGTGTGGAGGTCACGGCCCCCAGCAGCATGAGGTCAGGGAAAATGGCAAAATACAGAGTGTGTAGGTAAAGCAGCAGCGATGAGGTCCCGGGAGTGGCACAAAAGAAATTCTGGAAAGGGGGCAAAAAAAAGGAGTAGGCCCAGGTGGGACAATGACAGAGTGTGGAAAGGGCACGGCAGCAGCCACAGCAGCAAAAATGAGGTCAGACAGTGGCACAATGAACAGTGTGTAGGGGCACAGCAGCAAGGGCCCCCGCCCGCCCGCCCTGAGGTTTAGACAGTGGCACAATTGGGCACAGTGTGTAGGTCACGGAAACAAACCAAAAAGCAGCAGCAAAGAGGTCAGACAGGGGGCACAATGACACAGGGGTGTAGGTCACCCCGGGGGCAGCACTTTAGGTTTAGGCAGTGGAAAAAATGCATTTTTGGGGTGGCAAAAAAAAAGGAGTAGGGGCCAAAAAAGTGGCAAAAATGACACGTGTTGAGTTTTTCGGGGATCAACAGCCCGCCCGCAGCATGAGGTCAGGGCAGTGGCCAATGAACCCGAAATGTGTTGGTCCCGGCATCAGCCCCCAAACAGCAGAATGAGGTCAGACCCGTGGAAAAATGACACAAATATGTAGGGTACAGCAGCAGCCACAGCCAGCCAAACCCTGAGGTCAGACGTGGCCCCAATGGACACGGTGTAGGTCACCGGGAGCAGCCCCCGCAGCAGAAAGAGGTCAGGAAAAGTGGCACAATGACACAGTGTGTAGGTCAGGCAGCAGGGGGCATGAGGTCGGCGTGGCAACCCAAAGACATTTGGCAGGTGGGGAAAAAAAAGGAGTAGGCCAAAAAGGGGGCACAATGTCACAGTGTTGAGTTGAGGGGATCAACCGGCCCCGCGCAGCATGAAAGGGCAGCAGTGGCACCCAAAGACAGAGTGTGTAGGTCACGGCATCAGCCCCCAAAAAAAACAAACCCTGAGGGCAGATTGTGGCCAAAAAGACACAGTGTGTAAAGGGAAAAGCAGCAGCCACAGCAGCGCAAAGAGGGGCAGGGGGCAGTGGAAAAATGACAAAAAGTGTGTAGGTTTACGGCAGCAGCCCCCGCGCGCATGAGGTCAAAAGTGGGCACAATTTACACAGTGTGTAGGTCACGGGAGCGCCCCATGAGGTCAGGCAGTGGAACAATGGGCAAATTTGGGGGTGGCAAAAACGGAAATAGGCCACAGAGTGGGGCAAAAGGGCACAGTGTTTTGGGGCCCAAGGCAGCAGCCAAAAGCAGGGAGCATGAGGTCAGACAGTGGGAAAAAAGAACCCGTGTTTTAGGTCACGGCCCCCGCAAACGCATTTAGGGTTTAGGCAGTGGCACAATTTTCATTCTGGAGGTGGAAAAAAAAAAAAAAAGGGGTAGGCCCCCCAGAGTGGGACAATGACACAGTGTGGAAGGTTTACGGCAGCAGCCCCCAGCAGCAGCAAGGGGCAGGGCAGTGGCCCAATGACACCGTGTGTTGGTCACGGCAAACAGCGCATGGGTCAGGCGGGGGCCCCAAATTTACATTCTGGAAAGGGGGCCCAAAAAAAGGAGTAGGCCCAAAAAGGGCCCCAAAGACACCCGTGTTGAGTTGACGGCATCCCAAAAGCAGCAGCACGCATGAGGTCAGGGGCAGTGGCAAAGACAAAAAGGGGTTTTAGGTCCCCGGGATCAGCCACGCGCAGCCATGGTTAGTAAGTTTGGGAAAAATGACACAGTGTGTAGGTCCAGCAGCAGCCCACAGCAGCAGCATGAGGTAAGACAGTGGCACAATGAAAACCCTTTTTGGGGGGTCACGGCCCGGCCCGCCCCCCAGCCCGCGCAATTTAGGTCCCAAAGTGGCAAATGACCCCAGTTTTGTTAAAGGGCACGGCGGCCCGCCACCCGCAGCCCGCAGGGTTTAAAACAAATGGCACAATTGGGGAAAAGTGTGTAGGTAAAGGCGGGCCCCGCCACAGCCGCAAAATGAGGGTTTAGACAGTGGGACAAGGGCACAGTGTGTAAAGGGCACGGGAGAAACAGCATTTAGGTCAGGCAAATGGGACAATGAAATTTCCCGGAGGTGGGGAAAAACAGGAGTAGGCCAAAGGGGGTTGGGGCCCAAAGGACCAGTGTGGAGGTCACCCGGGGCCCACAGGCAAACGCATGAGAAAACAGAAGTGGCACAATGACAGAGGGGGTGGGAGGGGGTGGCAATACCAGTCCCTGGTAAAAAAAGGTTGGTGGGAGATGGGAAAAAAACTGTCAGCAGATGTTGTGGCAAACAGGCGGGTGGCGGGATTTAGAATAGTGGTGAGGCAGGTAGGTTTTAAACCCCGAATCATTTCTCACAGTTTTTGGGGAGGCCGGGCTTGGTGATGTTTTGTTGAACGCCGAAGGCATTGGGTGTGGAAAAACCTGGCCGAAACCACGCCCCAATTTCCCTCTTAAAAAAGGTCAGGGGTTCCAAAATTTCCCGGGGGGACAAAGCGGGTTTTTCCTTGGGGTAAAGATGGCCCCGCCCCCAATTTAACAAAAGCTTGATGCCTCAAATACTGGCCGGGCCCGGACTGGGTTTTCCAAAGCAAAAAACGGCAGTTTCCCGGGCCCAAACCCTCCCGTTTGGGCCGCCCCGTTTGTAAAACGGATTTTTTTACCCGGGGGGGGGGGAGAGTGCCCGTCCAAGTAGGCCACCACCTGTTTAAAAAGTTTTTAAAAGGCCCGAAAAAAAAACAAGTCGCCCATCTGTTCAGCCTGTTGTGCTAAGGTGTTGATCCAGAGGAAGGAAAAAAACCCCAAGAGGTAGAAAAGCCAATTGTCCTTTTTTAGGGAAAAATTCCTTCCTGACCCCAAATTCTGGCAATCGAAAAATCCTGATAATGACCCCTCTCCTGAATCTTAGCCCCCCCCAAACTTAATTGTTATATTATTAGCTCCAGAAATGCACCCAAAAACCCTTTTTGAATGGTTATTGAATTCCCCATGACCAGCCCCTTGGAGGAATTCCTGTCTCACTGTTTATTTTTAAAGTCCCTTTTTGTTTATGTGTTTCTTTCCTAAAGACGAAAAGGTTGCCCCGTTCTTTTTCAGTGTTTTTTTAAAAAAATTTGGGGGGAGAAATTTATTGACCTTTGTGTTTAAACTTTTTTTTTGTCCCCGAAGCCCTTTTTTAAACTAAAATAACCCTAATTTGCCAATTTTTCTTTTAAATGTAGTCCCCCTTTTTTTATTTTTTTTGCCCCCCTTTCTGTCCCTGTTCAAGCTCTACAATGTTTTTCCCTGTCACTGGTCCCCAAAAATGTACACAATATTCAATGTGTGGTCTAACCAGTGACTTGTATAATGGGGAAAATTTAATTTTCCATCATGTGCATCTTCCCTTTTAATGCACCCCATGATCCCCTTTTGCTTTGGCTTTGGTTGGTTAGGGGTCCCGGCCTGCTGCTGTGCTGGCGGGGCTACCCTCCTCATAAAGGGGGTGAAGGAAACTGTCATCAGTGCTCCAGCTTAGGTTTCGCTGATGGAGTGGTAAAATTCCTACCCCCCCCCTTTCCCCCCAGCCGCGGGAGTAGTACGTGAGCGCTGAGGAACCCCCCCGGGCAGACTGTCAGAGGGGGACGTGCCCCAATAGGCGGGCAAAAGTTGGAGGTTTTAAGTTTTTAGTTTTTTTCCCCCAAAAAAATTTGGGAAAAGGGTCCCATTTTGGACGGTTTGCGAGGGTCCAATAGGGTGGGAGCCAAAGTCATCCCCCTGCGGATGCTGCTTTGGCTGTCACTAGCCAGGCAAAAAGCTGCTGGGGCCATCTGACAAATGACTCGGGGGCTCCCTGTCTCCATTTCCCCTGTATTGCCCGGTGCTTGGGGGGGATCTGCCCGTCATCTATCTCCCTCCAAACCCCCTCAGCTGCTCCGCTCCTCCTCTCTTGCACCTGGGTGAAAACCATCATTTCACCAGAAAAAGCTTCTGCTCCAAATTTCCCCCTCCCCCTCCTTCCATTTTTGTCCACCAGACGATGTGGCCACGAGATGTAGTCGCCCGTTTTCCAGTCCCGCCCGCGATTTTTCAGTTGTTCCAGGAATGAAACAGTGGAATGAGTTATTCAACCGTAGTCCTGGCGATGACAAATAACGTGGGCCTCCTCAAAGGCCTCAACAAACGGAGGTGTCACGCATGAGCTGCCCCTGGTGGGCTCAAAATTACACAGGGGAGTACTTTGTCTGCCTGGATCATCAAAAAATGTTAATGGCCCCTTTTTTGTTCATACGTCGGTCCAACATGTGCAGGCTGGAATTCCAACGGGTGGAAACTGCATTCGGGGATGTTGGGGGGGGTTTGCTGCTGCAATCGAGGAGGTGTTCCCGGCTTTTACGAAGGATAAAGTGCATGCCAGTTTCCCGGCCCCTTTTCAGAATGTTCTGAAGACGGTGGAAGCATCAGGAAAATTTTACAACCGTTGAAAAACCCTGCGCCATGCAGGGTGCTGGACTATCCTCCTCGGTGCGCAGGACCCATGTTCCTCCATTGTCCTCCCATGGTTCGATTTGGTTGGGGGAGAAAGCCCACACGATTTCTTGCTGCAGCGCGGGCGTTCCTCCCCCGTTGACTTCGTTCGCCGAGGAAGCCGGTGTAGAACTGCTTTAACCCCTGTCCCTAAATGTGGTTGATGGGCGTACTTGTGGAGGCTAGATGGGGGTGGTGGTGGGGAGGAGGAGGGGACATTGGCGAGGGCAGCAGTTTGACAAAGTGGGGGAGAAAAAACGGCGTTTTCTGTCCAAGGTTTTTTGGTGTGCCTGGGCCGGAAGCACATTCACTCAGTGGGCCGTAAAGGGACATTTATGGCCTGACCGTAGTTACAGCTCCAGACGTCCGCGCTGCCGTGCACCTTGGAACAAACCGATAAGCTTAAGGACTGGCCACCTTCTGTTCCTACATATTTATGAAGTGCTGGTACTGCCTTTTTGGAAAAAAAATTACGGCTTGGAACTCTCCATCTGGGCCCTCGACACAAGCCATTAGTTCCCCGACGGTGCAGAGTCCACCATTTGGAAAGGGAGGGACTGCAGTACCAACAACTTGGACAGGAGCAGGGTCAGCTGCTGCACCTTAGGATGGTTGGACGCATACTGTTGTCTCTTTGCAATCGCCTCGCTGAACGACTGCTGGCACCATGAGTAGCGAGGAGCAGGAGCATCTGGAACGGGAGATGATGTCAAAGAAAAACCCAGCTCCCTTCTGCGAGGTGGTGGAGCCCTTGACTGGCTGCAATGGCATGGTTCCCACTGGGCGTGCTGCGGGCTGCTGCTGTTGCTGCGGCGGCAGGATGGACCACCAAATCTGAGCCACGTTTCTCCCAGGCCACCGGATGGGTGACGCTGCATGTGTTGACGCAGGGCCGTGGTGCCAAACGTTAGCTCCCTGGCCACGCTTACTTTCTGCTTACAGAATTCTACATATACCCATATTCGGCTCCTCCGGTGTCTTAGCAAAAAAACTGCCACACCGCCGAATATCAGATTTTACCGCCAACGCTCCGTACTGAGTGACTACTGCCGCCGCGGCCTCGCTGAGCCCCTGTGCCGCTACTTTCTTGGACCTGCGAAGAGGGTTTTTTACCCGTGGCGCTTGGCTCCCGACCTCAACTGCTGCTATCCTGCTGAGTCACGGCCCACCGACCCCCCTTGCTGGCTGCGCCGCTGCCTGACGTGCAAGCTGACGCCTTTCTCCTGACGATGATGAAGCCCTTGTCTCACCCGGCTCCCACGTGCAGTCGGCTACATCATCATCTATTTGTGTTTCATCGTCATGCTGTCCTATAACCGGTCCCTTTGGTATGCAGAGGCTGACCCCCCACAACTTTACCTCCCATGCCACTCTCCACATCTATACTTTTTCCGCCTACTGCAAGAAGCAGGGGATATTGGCCCCATTTCTTCGCTGCCAGGTAGCTGGGTGACTGCTCTCCTCAAATTTTTCTTCCTCGCTATATAGTGGCGCTGAGCCCAACCACATAGTTTGATCTCTGGCTGAGGGAACCGGATGGGACAGAGGCGGGTTGAGGACAGGTGAGGGGCCGCTGACCACTCCCCGGGGCCCTGCAACTAAGGGTTTTGTGTCTCTTGTGTCTGACGTTCCCACCCACTCTTGGTGGGGGTTGTCAGAAGTCATCTGGGAGGAAGTGGATGACCTAGTCAACCATCAAGAAAACCCTTGGGTTGCTAGTCAGTACACAGCCGCAGATGACAGCGGCAGTTGTGGGCTCACGAGTGACCCCCGCTGCGACGTCCCTTGCTGTGCTGCGACCTGCTCCAGGAATGTTTGTGCCTCTGCCCCTCGGGAGGTGAAGAGCCTGCCCCCTCTCTGTCTGACATAAATGTTTGTTCTAAAATGTACAGACACTGTTTGATGGAAGATATATGTTTTATGATAAATACACACCCTGTATTTGACTCCAAATGAACCCACTAAAAGCTTGGGTAAACCCTTTGGATATAAATTGCGCTTCACAAATGGGCAGGGGAAATTGACTTGTATGGGGCCCTTCAAAAACTCTGTGTATTTTGCTGAATATAAAAACACAAACAGGTTAATTAACCTTCGGATATGAATTATGCTAGAGAATTTCTTCTGTGGCGGTGAAAAACAAAGTTTCTTTTACTGAGTACAACTGCAGAACAGTGCTTAATTAACCCCTGGATGTAAATTGCACAAAAGAATTGAGAAAACCAGAAACTACTAGCTTTGTAGGTGTTACAATTGCGTGTTCTCTACGCTACACAACAAGAGAAAAAATTGTAATTAAGCTTTGCTTGTGAATTATGGTACAGAAAATTGTAATTTTTGGCGGTGAAAAAGACGGTTTTATTTTTGTCACCACAGCACAAAAACAACGCTTAATTTAAACCCCCGGGATGTAAATGCCAAAAGAATTGAGCAATCAGAAACTACTAGCTTTGTAGCGTGTTACAATTGCGTGTTTTCTCGCTACAACAAAGAAAAAATTTTAATTTAACTTCGCTTGTGAATTATGGTACAGGAAAATTGTAATTTTTGGCGGTGAAAAAAGAGGGTTTTCTTGGAGTCACCACAACAGCAGAAAAAAGCTTAATTAACCCTAGGATGTAAATTGCACAATATAATTGAGCAGCCAAAAATGAAGTGGTATTTGTATTATAAAAAACGCTGTTTCTTTAATGATTACAACAGGAACTGGCTGAGATCCCCTTGGATATTCAATGTGCTGTGAGCAGATAGCATAAAATGTATATGCAACTGCATTGGACGCACACTGGACTTCAGATCCAATACTCCAAAAAGTCAGAAATAGAACATTAAGAGAAGCAGTCTCTGAGACAAGCTGAGACACCCCCCAAAAATCGCTGTATAAAAATCAGTTCTTCAGTAAGAGCTATTACAAGCAGTCGCGGCAGCACCTTCCTGATCAGTACAGTGAGAGAGGGTTTAGCTCCCAGCGTCGCGCCCGGACTTATATAGTGCGGTGACGTCACAGAATCCCGCCCGGTCTCTGATTGGCTTCCCCTGCACATGTCATGCAGGCTATGCCCTTCTTCCTCCCAGAGTGCTCTGCCCCATGTAACGCCATGTGCTTGCAGCCATTTTATCAATCAAAAGCACACTTCGTTATCCGAAGTACCCCAAACTTCGACTTCGTTCAGAACCGAAGTTTTCCTGAAATTCTAAACGAATTCCACTTTGTTAGAATCAATTCGCCCATCTCTAGTGATTAGTGTTGCTTGAATAAGTCTCTAGTCAGTTTGATACTGGTTTGGAAGTACTTATGAAAAAATTCGAGTTTGGGACGTCCAAAATCCATTTTTTTTTAATCTAGCCCTAATGCTTACCCTTATTTGGGGATAAAGTTAAAGGGGGTTTTCTTTACATGTTTTTAGGCTTGAACCTACAGTTCCATCAATTCCGGTCCAATATCATTTCAAGTTCATTGTCACTTCTGGTTAATATAAAATTGGGTTTAGGGTTATCGTTAACAGTAACTGTAAAGTTACTGTAATTGGAAGTGCCACCCAACAGTAAGTGCCACAAAACTAGTTCACACATAAAAACCTTAACCCCAACTTATGGTAAGGGTTATGGTCAATTCCAGTTGAAATTGACATCAGCCTAAATTCGAAGTACAACACTACTAATGATCAACAGTGGTTTTAGTTGAATGACCCCCCAGCAAATAAACATTTATCAACCTATGCTGTATCAAGTATGGCAAAACCTCTATAAATAAATCTTGGGACAAGAGAACAAGAGAAGGACACGAGTATTCTGGTTCCAAGTAGGCTAAGCAACAGTACTCAATGCCAAGCAGCAGCTGCAAAAGCAAATACGGTTTAAGGTTGTATAAAATGAAACACCTGACTATAAATGCTTCATAGGTGCACATCATGCAAGCAGGATTTTGTTTTGGGCTCCAGTTTGTGAAAAATTATAAAAGGGAACTAAAAAGGGTCAAAAGTGGTGACTAGATTAATAAATGGGTTAATTTCATGCAACTACCAAATAGGTTGACTCAACCAACCATTGCATAACTATCATGTTTTACTATTAATAGTAATAGTTGCAACAGGATAGTATAGCTTCACACAACTTCAAAAGCCAAATCAGTTGATTGCCAAAACAACTTTATCAAAAGGGATTGTCTTTTAACTTTTGGTCGCCATTCATTGACCGTGGTGCACATGCCAAATTTAATAATCCTACATGCACCCAGTATATGCCAACGAGTGTTCTTTTGGCATAGGCTGGGGTGGTATGCCTAGTCATGCCTTTTATTTCCTATCCAAACACAATACAATATCAGTAGCACTCTATAGACACTAAAACAGTCAAAGAGGACATAATAATTTTTTGGAACAGCATTTCTGCTACTATGGAGTATATGAAAAAATTTGAGGTTCTTAGTGTACATTTGATTAAAATTTTAAATGCCCACCTACCGCGACAACGTGACCCCAATTCAGGTGGGAACCTACGCTACATGCCACCTCTCTTGGGGCAACATGTATCAAGCTCGAGGCATCGGAGCGCACGCTTTCGCCCGATTTAAAGTGAAAGCTGCACCTCATTTATGTCGGCGCCCGAGGTGCACTAATACATGCGGTGCAAAGTTCCTTGCACCTCGCCAGTGTGTGAGGTGCAGTGCGGGACTTAGGCACAGAAGGAATGCGCCTCACCTTAATATTCGCCGCCTGAAGTGTGCTCATACATGCGGTGAAAAGTTCCCTGCGTCTCGCCAGGACTGCGCCTAACATGTATTACGATTCGAGACAGGCTGGGAAACAGCGAAAAATCATAAAAATATTAGTGAATAGCAAAAAGAGTTGTCTTTCAAATGAATGAATGAATAAAGTGAAAAATCAAGGTTGTCTAAAAACGATGAAATGTATTGAAAAAGTGGATCATTTAAAATTAAAGGAAAAATATCGCCAAAGAAATCAATCTCAGCGCCATGCGGCATGGAGTATGATTCAAAAAAACATTTTTATTAGGTGTAAAACATTATCTGAAAAAGTGCTAAAACCTTCTAAAAACATACATCAATCAAATCCCTAACAACGTGTTTGTCGCCGTCACCGGCGCAACATCAGGAATTGGGATATAGAGAATTACTGAGAAATACAGTAATTCAAATTCTGTAAGCGCTTCTCATTGGTCGTCAGAAACCAACCAATCAGAATAGGAGCGACAGTGAACCAATATAACCTATGGGGTAGTATTGACCAATCAAATGCAAAGGCGGGACAGTTCAAAATACAGTAAAAAAGGCAGAAAAGAGCTGATTGGTTGAGACCAGACGGCAGATATGAATCCACCAATCATATGTAGTGCACCTATTTTGAGTGGAGCAAGAAGCGCGCGATAGAAGGGCGTCCTAAAAGTTATTACTGTCTATGGGAAATATTCTAGTACTGTGATTGGTTGGGGGGAAGAGGGGCTCGTCCTGCTTAGCCAATCAGCGGGTGAGCTACTTATCTCATAGAGTTCTATGGGGAAAAGAAATGCAGAGCGAGCTCTGTTTGTGATTGGCTAAGTTAAAAGAGGCGCAATTATTTGGGCCAATGGGAGAGCGAGCGACGCTCTTATGGGTTTTCTAATGCAATCTATAATAAAACTGTACATGGCAGAAATCAAATGATAATACTCACAAAGTTGTACTGATCTGTATATGAAATGAATAATAATATGGGTATAACGAAAATAAAGAAATACATATGAATTCAATAAATTTATATTTTTTTGTTTTTTTTTCGTTACACCCATATTATTGTTCATTGGCTAACGAAAATAAAGAAATAAAAATGAATTTATTGAATTCAGATTTATTTGTTTATTTTCGTTACACCAATATTATTGTTCATTTTATATACAGATCGGTACAACTTTGTGAGTCTTATCATTTGATTTCGGCCATGTACAGTTTTATTATATATTGCATCCCAAAACCCATAAGCGCGTCGCTCGCTCTCCCATTGGCCCAAATAATCGTGCCTCTTTTAACTTAGCCATCTCTCCATAGACTACAATGGGACAAAGTAGCTCACGCTCTGATTGGCCGGGATAGCCAAGCCCCCGCTAGTTCAACCAATCAGCTCTTTTCTGCATTTTTTACTGTATTTTGAACTGTCCCGCCTTTTCATTTGATTGGTCAATACTACTCCATAGGTTATAATGGTTCACTCTCGCTCCTATTCTGATTAGATGGTTTCTGCCGACCAATGAGAAGAGTTTACAGAATTTGAATTACTGTATTTCCCGGCAATTTTCAATATCGCAATTCCTGATGTTGCGCCGGTGATGGCGACAAACGCGTTGTTAGGGACTTGATTGATGTATGTTTTTAGAAGGTTTTAGCTCTTTTTCAGATCATGTTTTACACCTAATAAAATGATTTTTGGAATCATATTCCATGTCTCACGGAGCTGAGAGCTGAGATTGATTTCTTTTGCGATCTTATATATTTTTCCTCTAATTTTAAATGATCCACTTTTTCAATACATTTAATCGTTTTTAGACAACTTTGATATTTATCTTTATTAATGAAATAATTTTATAGACAACTCTTTTTTATTATTGTACTGTTGTAACAGTCAACCTAGAGCACATTTTGCCCCATTCCTGATGTTCTCGCTTCACTTCGCCTCCTCCAGCTCAGGTAGACCATATTCAACGAGGTCTGCCTGTCGGAGCTGTCGAGCGCTGCAACGCGCCTCACTTTGCTGACCCGCGATCATGCATGCCTCGGAGGATTCGAATGTGGTGTGTCCCGCCCCAGAACGCCCACACCGCGCCCATTGCACGCCCCTTCATGTTAGGTGTAGCCGAAAGTGGCGAAGGTTGCGCCTAACATCGCATCCCTGCGTCCGACAGGGGATTCGGATCGGTGAGGTGCAATTTCCACCAGAAAACAGGCGCAAATCCCGTTCATACATGTCGCCCTTGGTGTCTGTTCAGACCTCCACATTTCAGGGTTAGAAGGTTCGTGCTATAAGCCTGATCTGATTAAAAAGTCTGTGCAGGTGGGTGGAGTGCATAATCCAAGCTGAGGACTAGCCACTTCCCCATACAAACAAGTAAAAAAACTAAATCTGGTTAGCACATCCGTTTTGAAGAATAAACGAATAGGTGCACACTGGTGTGGCAGTCAAAAGCTATGCAAACACAATACAATATCAGCAGCACTCTATAGGCACTAAAAACGGTCAAAGAGGGCATAAGAATTTTTTGGAATTTTTTTTTTCCTTACAGAAGTGTACAGTAAAATAAGCTATATCATACACAGTACTGATGTTTTTCTGTTTTTTTTTTTTTTTTTACAATGGGAGGCAATGGCTGACGTATGCCACCATAAGCCTAAGCAGAGGTATACATCAGAAGTATACATTGGGGAAAGCACCACACAGGATATGAACAGAACCTTTCTGATAACAGGTTTTTTTTTTAGACTCAATTAATAATACAAGGTTCACTTCTCAGGTCTCACGGCTGATGCATATTAGCAGGGGCACAGTCTGCATACCCTGGGACCCACAGGGCTTGTAGTATCGCTCAATCCATGAATTCTTTAATTGTAGCCAGCACCAAGGCACATTTCCATAAAATCACATCTTTATTCCAACAATAAAAAACACAAAGTTCCATCCAATGGACACACCCTGATAACAGCAGACACGTTTTAGGCGTTGCGCACATTATCAGCACTGATGAAGGATGCAAAAATTCAGACCTGGAATTTTTACTCTGACCCTTAACTTAGCCTTAATCCTGACTATAACCTTAACCCCAAGGATGGATTTTAACATGGATTGCAACGTGTATTCCGTATTAATTTCCTCATCAAAATCCTTGTGTGAAACAATGACCATTCATTTGAATGGCTAGTCCAAATTGTAGTCCACGCAGTGTACTGTGGTGTGGAAAAAACCCACGTCCAAAACCGAGGCAAAAGACTACTATTACTACTAACTAACAACCACTACTACTTTTCGGTCCGACATGTGAATTCAGCCTAAGTTGGCACTAGGGTTAGGGTTTTTTAACTGGTCTGAAGGGCTTAACTTATTGGTCCTCATCAATGTTGGTCTCCATTAGCTCTGGTCCACTGGCACCCACACTCACACATGACATCTGATGTCACTCTAGTCAAACACCATTTTAGGGTGTCCTAATGTGCCATTGAACCAGAAGTGATGTTAGACGGAGAATGATGTCAAAGTTTGAACACCAGGGGACCAGAGGTAACGAGGACTGGTAAGTAGTGTTGAGCGATTTTTATCGACAAAGTTGAAATCGGCACGGTTTTTATAATAATCGGATTTTTCCGATCACGCGATAATTTAGTTAAAAATCTGCACATAATCTATTAATATCGCGCCATTTTCGGCACTTCCTGACATTTTGGCGGCCAGCCAATCAGCTTACAGAATAGAGCAGGGTGAGATGTGTGTGCGAGTCATGACTGGGATGATTATGGTTGCGATTGGCTGGAAAAATCACATGACCTCGTTTTAACATAGAACAGCGTTTCCTGTTCTGCCTCAGTCTCTCTCCGCGTTTCATACTAGTTGGACGTGCGCTTTGCATGTCTCCAAACAGCTCAGGGAAATCATACTATTTTTCAACAGAGAAACCTCTACTATTAGCTGTTAGTTAGATTAGACATTGGAAGATTTTAGGTAGTTAGATTATTTTAAAGCAGCATCTATCGCTATAAAGTCACGGGAGGGAGGGAGCGGGGGGGGTGGGGGGGTGGGGGGGGGGCCCGTGGGCGAACACAGACAAGCTCTATAAAGGACACTGGATAAAGTTCACCAAGACTTAGTGTAGACACTACACTATATCTTCATAATTAACAGTTTGCTATTGAAATATTTCCTGGATATTGCAGTGTGAACTTATATTAGGATACACATCATTTCTGTTAACTGCAGGTCTCTTTGTTAGGTGCAAAACTCCAGTTTTATTATCAGTATACATTTCAGATAGGTGTTCTTTTTCAATTTTACCCATTCCACCTTTGTTGATATATCCACCTTGCACTTAAATTAGAATCCAGCAATCTTGTAGTCAGCACAGGTTGATAGGTTCCAAAAATACCTTGTATCCTCAGAATCTATAACAGATTCGTGTTTTTTGCACTTTTGCCCAGTCCAGATTTTTTCATTGAGATTGATTGCACTTATATCTTATAAATCAATTTTATAGTCACCACAGGTGAATTGAAAGGTGCCATAAAGACCTTGTTTTATCGATTCTATAATGATACGTGTTTTTTGACTTTGGCGCACTTCAGCTTTGTTCATTCAGATAGCGTTAACTTATTTCTTATACAGCTCAATTTTATGTCACCACAGGTGAATTGTGAAAGGTGCCAAAAATACCTTGTATCATCAGAATCTATAACAGAGTACGTGTTTTTGGCACTTTGCCAGTCCAGATTTGTTCATGAAATAGCTTGCACTTATATTCTTTACAGCAATTTTTATAGTCACAACAGGTGAATTGAAAGGTGCCAGAACACAATACTTGTATCATCGATTCTATTAACAGTTACGTGTTTTTTGACTTTGGCCCACTGAGCTCTGTTCATTTCAGATAGCGTGCTACTTATATCTTATACTGCAAAGTTTTATAGTCACCACAGGTGAATGGAAAGACAAGGACGGCGTGCCAAAAATTACCTTGTATCATCCGAATCTATAACAAGTTACGTGTTTTGACTTTGGCGCACTGCAGGCTTTGTTCATTTCAGATAGGTGCACTTATAGCATTATACAGCATATTTTATTAGTCACCACAGGTGAATTGAAAGGGTACCAAATACAACTTGTATTATACTCGAAAAAAAACAGTACGTGTTTTTTGCACTTTTGCCCTGTCCAGATTTGTTAAATTTGAATCCAGCAATTTTGTTTTGATTTGAGGGATTTGAGAATAGCTGTGATTTGCCGTCTGTTAATAAGAGACTTTCCAAAACTATTCCATACCTTCTCAAATTTTTATATTTCTTAACATGGAGCGAAATTCAGGTGGTAAGCGAGCAAAGTGGGGGGTAGCACATGGAGGTAGAGGTACAGAGAAGGTGCTCCTTCCAGTGCTGGCACACAGCATGCCAGCGGATCATCGGTTGCAGGACCGTCAGGCTGTCATCGCTGGGTCAGGCCCTGTGAATCTCAGTAATGAACAGCGTCGCCAATCTGTCCTTCAGTGGTTAATGCAACCTGCATCCAGCAGTCTTACCTCCTCGTCCTCCCATTCCCGGCCACAAATGTCATCATCAGCATCATCGTCATCCGTCCAACATGAAGCGAAGGCAGCCCAAATGTCAACTCGTGTACCCACCACTGTGGATAATCCATTTTCTGAAGACCTCTTTGATGACAAAATGCGGTTGGGGTCAGAAGGCATGTTAAAAGATCAAGAGGATGATTTAGTCTGCTCTGACGCCCAGTTACTGATTGCCATCAGAGGAGAGAAGGAAGCCGGTCAATCGGCAAAAATCCGGGCGGTCTGCAACGCCTTGCAGTGCCCCTTGCTTGTAGCCCGCAGCTTCTGGATGCAGAATGTCAGGACGACCAAGTCACCTGTGTTGATGATGATGATGATGACATTGCGGATCCATCCTGGTCTTTTCCGCAGAATTTGCTTGCGAGCGCTTCATCAGTGGACGAGGAGGAAGACGATGGGGTAGTGTCAATACGGGTCCCGCCACAAAAAGGGAGAGGGCGGTCGCAGAAGTCCGCTGATATGATTCCGCCAGCCACGGTCAGCGCAAACCCCGCTCCTCACTTATCGCCATCAAAAAGGTCCAGGACCTCTCAAGCCTGGGCCTTCTTTGAGCAAGCCTCTGATTCACCCAGCGATGTCATATGCCGCCTTTGCCGTAAACGCATAAGTAGAGGCAAGAACCTTAGGTGGTTAACCACCACCAACATGTCTAGTCACATGCAGCGAATGCATGAGTTGAAATGGAGGCAACACTTGGCCAAAAAAGGCCAGACCGACGCCGGGCCTCCAACCACTGTCACACCCTCTGTCTCCGCCTCCTCCTCCGCCACCACCAAGCGTTCCTCAGCTGCCCATGTCTCTCAGAGTCATGATCAGGGATCAGCCTCCGCTTCAGCCTCCACCGTCGCCCGAGTACCACCAGCACCACCAGAGACCCATCCTACCCCTTCTCCTCCCGCCAGTTTGACGACCGGCACGCCGTACAGCGGCCAGTCTAGCAGCCAGCCTTCTGTCTACCAGGTTTGGGAGCAGAAGAAACACTTCAACCCAAACCATCCCAAAGCCAAAAGCCTGAATGTCGGCATTGCCAGGCTTTTGGCCTTGGAAATGTTGCCTTTCCGTCTGGTGGACACAGATGGGTTCCGCCACGTCATGGCCCTCGCCTGCCCCCAATACAAGATGCCGAGCAGGCATTTCTTTGCCAAAAAAGCCGTCCCTGCCCTGGCCAGACACGTGTCATCTAAAATTTCAAGCGCGTTGTCTGCATCTGTGTCCGGAAAAGTCCATCTGACCACCGACACATGGACTAGTAAGCACGGCCAAGGCCGCTATATCTCTGTGACAGCTCACTGGGTGAGCTGGGTGGATGTCTCTGGGGGGTGACGGTGGCTCTCAGGCTCGGCGCACGCTCTTCAAAACTGGAGGGATGGTGCAGGGCTCTTTCCCCCAAGGTCCTCTGGTGGCATCACGTGCCCAGAGAAACCAAGCCGTTTTGAAATTAATCTGTCTTGGAGACCGTCCCCACACAGGTCAGGAGCTGTGGACGGCTCTCCGCAACGAGACCGAGCGCTGGCTGGGTGACAAGAACCTTGTGCCAGGCAAGGTGGTGTGCGATAACGGGCGAAATCTGCTGGCCGCCCTTAAGATCGGTAGGCTGGAGCACATCCCTTGCCTGGCACATGTCATGAACCTCGTCGTCCAGAAATTTCTAAAGAGCTACCCGGGTCTGGACTGCCTGCTGAAGAAGGCTCGAGGTCTGAGTTCGCACTTCCGCCGTTCGCACCCTGCTTCGTCCCGCCTGGCTGTGTTGCAGCGTCAGCTCGGCCTCCCAGTTAACCGTCTCATTGTTGACGTGGCAACACGCTGGAATTCCACCCTCCACATGCTCCAGCGATTGTGGCAGCAGCGCAATGCCATTACGCAGTACGAAGTGACACATGGCCTGACAAGCAGCGGTGCGGACCTCGGGGTGTTGAGCCACCGAGAGTGGAGGCAGGTGAAAGAGCTCTGCACCATCCTTGCCAGTTTTGAAGACGCCACCAAAATGGTCAGTGCGGACGATGCCCTTGTCAGCATGAGCATTGTGGTGATCTTAGTTCTGGAACGATCGTTGGACACTCTGAAACATCAGGTCCTGCCAGCGACGGAGGAGGAGACCGACACAGATGCGGACACGGAGCCTTTCTCTCCGTTGAATCACAAGGCCCGACAGTTTCACAATTTTATCGGTCTTCTTATAGGCAGTGGTTCTGGGTCCAGGGCTAGTGCAAGGCGGCGCCTCAGCTCTCAGGGTGCATCATCTGAGGCAAGTCAGGGCTGTGTTGAAGCTGTGCCGGAGGAAGCGGAGGAGGAGGAGGAAGAGGTATTCCTAGACACACGATGTTTGACGTCCTGCCTTGGAAAGAGGTTGGCGCGAATTTGAGGCGGAGGAGGAAGATGAGGAAGATGACTTTGCTAGTGCCCCTCGACCCAGAGGCTTGGGAAATCAAGGCTCCATCTCTCACATGAGTGCTTGGATGCTCCATTTCCTCCAACATGATCCTCGCATTAAGGCCATCAAAATGAACAACAGTTACTGGGTGGCACCACCTCCTGGATCCCCGGTACAAAACTAAACTCAGCACTTTCCTTCCACCCACCAAATAGAGAGTAAAATGCAGGAAATGGAGACCCTTGCTGATTGATCATAACTGGAGGGCATCTGTTGCGTCTGCTTCACGTTCTTCAAATGTCACGGTGGAACAACGCCAGCGACGTGACAGCAGTAGAGTGCCATAGTAGCCGTAGCGGCAGCAGCATCAGCAGAAGACGATGTGGCAGAAGCCTAATGGGTGACCTCTGGCAATCTTTATTTACCACCTCACCAACGCATGCAATGCAGGGCACAACATACAACACCCAGAGACCAGCTTAAGATAATGGTGCACGACTATCTGCGTCTCAACACCGATGTTTTTGTATGTGTTCCGGACCCAATAGACTTCTGGGTATCCAAATTGGACGAATGGCCCGAGCTGGCTCGCCACGCCATAGAGGTGTTGTCCTGCCCAGCAGGCCACGCGTCATATCTGAGCGGACCTTCATGCCACAGCCGGAGGAGTCATTACAGACAAACGCATCCGGCTTTCCACAGATTAATGTGGATCGTTTGACTTTCATCAAGATGAATCAGGCATGGATCTCTGATGATGTTGTGGCCTTAATTGCCGAGGTCACCGATAAGTTGCTGGTATACTTCACATTCCTCTCCAAACAGAAATGGTCCTCTTGAAAAACTTATTTTTAAAATGATCATTTCTTCCTGCAATTTTTATTCTCAATTCCAAACAGTTCATTTTGCTGGTTTTGCTGTGAGGAGACTGTAAAAGACACCAAGGTTTCGTGACAAAACCATATCCATTTTCTCACTTCATATTTAGAATTTTTTGCATTGTCAATGGTTTTGGGGTCGTGTTGTCTCACAATTTTTAATGGTTGCCTGAGAAGAGTAAATTTTTATATTTTTTTTTTTCTGTGGTCATGGTGCTGTGAGATACAGCAATAATCGTGGTCCTTTGAACAGAAATTGTGGCTTTTAAGTAGCATTTCTCCCTCCACAATTTTTAAACGTGGCTGAGAAGTCATCACTTTATTATTTTTTTGGAGTCATGTTTGCTGTGAGATATCAGCAATATCATGCGTACTTTGGAAACAGAAAATGTGGCTTTTAAGTTGGCATTTCTCCCTCACAATTTTTAAACAGTGGTGGCTGAGAAGTCATTTTTATAATTTTTTGGGTCATGCTGCTTTGATATGCAGCAATACTACGGTCCTATTCTAAAAAAATGTAGTTTCTATAGACATTTTGTTCTTCACAATTGTCAAGTGGCTCATGGGTTTATGTTTGAAATTTTTTGGGGCATTTTGCTGTGACATGCAAGCTTTTTCTAAAGGTGCTATATAAAAAATGTTGTTTCTAACAGACATTTGTTCTTCACAATTTGTCAAGACTTGCTTCAAAGGGTGATGGTGCTGTCAGAAAACAGATAGGTAGACACTGTTAATGGACACATTATTGCAAAATGATTGTTTTTGCAAGATTTTAAAAAACATAGTATCATCCCTGTATTGAGGACAACCCATTTAATACAATTAAAAAAGAGAAACAAAGATTGGTGGAATTGCTTCCTATTTTAAAAAATTGTTTTTGACTTAAACTACTATAAAAACTTGCATGTACAAAAATAGTGGTAAACAAAATTCCTGCTGTATGTACAAGGGAGGTACAGTAAAAACTTGACCCAGATGGTAGGTTGACTCTCAGAGGAGATGGAGTTGGAGCACAGACAGAGAACAAAGTACCAGAGGGACACTTTACTCCAGCAAGTTGTGAGTAAAATGAGAAAAAGAATGCCAAGAAAAAGGGGCACCTGGGTGTAACAGGAGGCAATTAACCCACCACAGTATTTCCAAGGTGAGCTCAATTGGTCCGCATCTTACGGACGGGGCAAGCGACTACCCAGTCTTGACTGTGTACAGAGGATGGCTGAGTTCTAACTTCCGCCTTCCACACTATGCTTCAGCCACGGAAAGTTTTCGGTTGCTGCCGTCATCAGGGCATTTTAACCTGCGTGATGTGTGTTAATAGTTGACGGTCGCCAGCTGGCTACTCACCGCACCCACTGTAACTCCGGCCCCAGGGTATGCTTGTGGCACAGGATCTCAGGTATAATCAATGGTCCAGTGAAATTAAATGGTGGTTGAAAAGAATCATTTTTCGGCACTTTTTAATTAGGGGTCTGAGAATAGTGCTCAGACAGGAACATGGGACACCGCCAAACTGTACACATAAGATCTCTATACTACAGAGATTAGTGCTCAGCACTGAAGACTGACACCGCCAAACTGTACACATAGCTCTATTCTACGGAGAATAGTGCTCGCAAAGAGGCCTGACAACGCCAAACTGTATACACATAGCTCTATACTACAGAGAATAGTTCTCAGCAGGTTTAGGGGCTCATTGAATCGAAGTTCATGGGACAGGGATATTCAATGTCAGTTCAAGTAAAATGATGGTTCAAATCATACTGCCTTCTGGCACTTTTTATTTGTGGTACGTGGTACAAGACAGGGATAGTGAATGGTGTTTGATTTTTTTTTCTGTGGCTTTTATACCTAAGTATGTTGGGCCTAAGATGTTGCCCACGTATTCATTTGACTGTTGTTGTGGATGTTAATTCCAGATTCATCCAGCCGGTTTGGGTGTAATTAATGATTGGTGTTGTTCCTCTCCCATAGAACTTTCAATGGTTTCATCGTGATAATCGGTTATCGTATATCGAAAATAGTTCTAGATAATCTGCCGATATTCGACTATCGAAACGTGTCGTTATAGTCAACATAATCGCTCATCACTTCCGGCCAAGTTGTGTGGCATCAGAGAGAGGAGGGTGTTCAGTAGCGAGCGTGGGCCATCGTTTCACCAAGGAGAACCCGCTTGTGTCCACGGGAATTGTGGTGGAACGGACTGACCTTTGTCAAGATGATAGGCGTGGATCGGCCAGGATTTTACACACACCAATGCATTAGGCGTCAGTCTGGGTTCAATACCTGCCTCAGCCACTATTATGATGCCGCCACCGACTGATGACACACATCTGCTGAAAGTTTCTCCATCTGCCTACACCATCTTTACCAGGGATGGTATGCCACCCACCTCCACACTTGTCATTGTGCTCCTCTATGACTCATGCTGTGCTGCTGCTGTTGCCGTGACATCCACACTGTGTCATTGTGCAACTGTCTGACCTCATGCTGCTGCTGTGGCTGCTGCCATGGTCTCCACCACTGTGTCATTGTGCCACTGCCCAACCTCATGCTGCTGCCGCTGTGACCCCGCTCTCAGTCATTGTGCCACTGTGGCTTCCTCCTGTTTTGCCACCTCCAGAATGTCAATTGTGCCACTGCCAAAATCTCATGCTGCTGCTGTCGTGACCTCCACACTGTGTGATTGTGCCCCTCTGTGGCCTAATACTGTTTTGCCCCTCCAGAATGTCATTGTGCCACTGCCTGATCTCATGCTGTGCTGTCGTTTACCTCCACACTGTGTGATTGTGCCACTCTGTGGCCTAATATGTTTTGCCCCTCCAGAATGTCATTGTGCGACTGCCTGATCTCATGCTGGTGCTGTCCCTGACCTCCAAACTGTACACTGTGCCATCTGGGGCCTAATAACTGTTTAGCCGCCTCCAGAATGTCATTGTGCCCCTGCCTGACCTCATTCTGCTGCCGCCGTGACTCCAAAACTGTATCATTGTGCCACTCTGTGGCCTAATACTGTTTTGCCGCCTCCCAGAATGTCATTGTGCCACTGCCTGATTTTCATGCTGCTGCTGTCGTGACCTCCCACACTGTATCATTGTGCCACTCTGTGGCCTAATACTGTTTTGCCGCCTCCAGAATGTCATTGTGCCACTGCCTGATCTCATACTGCTGCCGCCCTGACCTCCGCTCTCAGTCAATGTGCCATTCTGTGGCTTCCTCCTGTTTTGCCACCTCCAGAATGTCATTGTGCCACTGCCTGACCTCATGCTGCTGCCGCCGTGACCTCCACACTCACTCATTGTGCCACTCTGTGGCTTCCTCGTGTTTTGCCACCTCCAGAATGTCATTGTGCCACTGCCTGACCTCATGCTGCTGTGGCTGCCCCCGTCACCTCCACACTCTGTCACTAATGTTGCCACCTGAGCTCTCAGCTTGTTTTTTTCCAGCTTTCGCTGGCATGACTTTATCAGGCTACATTCCCACTTAAGTTTTTTTGGTCAGTTTTGCCCTCTAAAGTGCCCAGGGAATTTTATGTGAAGCGATTCTAAGAGCGGCGGCAGTCATTGTGTGTAAATACTAAACACAAAAATTGTTTTTAAAGACCAAACCAAGCTCCTCTGCATATTTAAGCATGGCACAACGTTCTACAGCACCTGCAGGCTCTGTGCAGCCTGGAAATAGCTGCTTTTTAAACGGGGATTGTACCGAAGTAATTCGGAACGAAACTAATTTTGTCGGAAAATTCGGCGAAGTGACCGAATCGAATTTTTGAGAAATTCGCCCATCTCTAGTTATTATCAGGGCACAAGGCTACAGAGCTCTACAGGGCTAACGTTTGTAAGTAAGAAAGATAAGCTCCTGTGCTGCTGATAAGACACAGCAGGAAGGGGCATCATCATCTTGACCAAGGCTGCTAGAGTAGAGAGAGGTGGTTGGCAGCCCATGAAACCTTCTCTAAACAAGTAGGAGATATAAACTGTTCTAGCTTTGAAAGGAAGCAAAATCAGAACAGCAACGTATTTGGTACTTTTGTTACCTTACCTTTGCCTAAAGGTTTAAAGCTAATCAATGTGATAAAAATATCCCTCTAACTATCAAACCCTTTTGCCTCTGGTCTCCATCGCCTCCAATGTTGTGACACTCATGCTCTGATGTCACTTCCTATTCAACAT
Organism: Phyllomedusa bahiana; assembly: GCA_025379985.1. Classification (NCBI taxonomy): domain Eukaryota; kingdom Metazoa; phylum Chordata; class Amphibia; order Anura; family Hylidae; genus Phyllomedusa; species Phyllomedusa bahiana. Next base: position 97,120 of record JAODAL010007492.1, on the reverse strand, counting down.
TATTTTTGGTCCAAGTTATAATAGGGTAACATTATAGGACATTGGTCCAGAAGTGATGATGGACAGTAGATGACTTCAGAGCATGAATGCTGCAGGACCTTTACGTGATGAGGACCCATAAATTAAGCCCTGTAGACCAGTTAAAAATCCCTAATCAAACTTAGAGCGACATATATGAAGGAAGGCACATTGAAGTGAATTGTCGAGGCTCGTTTTCAGTGTATAATGCGCCTGAATGTATGAAAGTGTTATTTGTGCGTTCATAAATGGTGTGTAAAGTTCATCGTGCTTTTCCTGGGTTTGGCGCATTACGGAACTTAGGCGCATAAGTAATGCACCAAACATGTATTAAGGTTCTAGATAGACTGGAAATAAGAGAAAAATCATTAGAATAGCATGTCAGTGAATAGAAAAAATGGGACTGATCCTGCTTGGAGGACCACAGATCCCAGCAATACCTGTGCTGTGCTGGCCCTTGCTGTATGTAGAATAAAGGGTGAGAGCAGCGAAAATAAATTTAAAATTTAATGTAGTAAAAATTTAAAATATAAAAATCTGAACAACATCATCAGTGGGTTTTTTAATGTAAAATTTGTTTTAGATTCTATTAATTTTAAATACATTTTATAGGAGATATTTTTATATGTTGGGGATATTATATATTTTTATATTAATTTATATGATAACATTTTTCATTATATTTAAATAATTAAATTTTATACAGTTTGATAATTATCATAAATTACTTTTTATTATTGTACTGATGTAAATTGAGAAATATTGGACATTTTTTGCCCTAATGGCAAATCTAGCTTCACTTTGACTCCTCAGGCTCAGGCAAACCACATTGAAATAGGTCTGCCTGTTCGAGCAGTAATGCACCTAGTTTTATCGAACCACATTTATATATGTGTCTAAGATTACGAGTGTGGTGCGACACGCCCCCATAATGCCCCCAGAACACCCCTTCATGTTAGGCGCATTAAAAAGTGTTGAGTCTTACGAACAATGCACCTAACACATACGTTAGGCGCATTAGACATCGTAGCTAGCTCAGTAAGGTGCATTATATGCCAGAAAAAGGGTGAAAAACCCTTTCATACTATCGCCCTCAGTGTTCTGGCTGTAGTTGATTTTTGTTGGTGAGTTTTGACAAAAATTTATTTGGACTGACTAAAACCGAAGCATTAAGATTCATGTTGGATTTGACTTTCACGCAAATTCACAGTATAACACTATCCATTTACTTGCAGAGCAATACAGGATTAGAATAATTTTTTTTTAACACTTCAAAACATTGTTGTTGTTGTTTTTTTTTTTTACTTCACCACTAGGTGGTGCAATTATTTATACAGCCTAATGCATTTATACAGCCTAGTCCATTGCTTTACCTTTCTGTGACACTTCCAGTCTCTGTATCTCTGATACAACCTGCTGATGACACTCTGTGACACTCTAAGCACAGTAGCCACTTCTGTCTGAGAGCATGCTGCTTGAAGCCTCACAATAGCGAGGTACTGTTAATCAATTGTAAGGTGTAATTTTCAAGAAATTTTATGTTCATCCTGAAATTTCAACCAAAAGCCAAATATTCCTAACTTTTTGTGAGAAGTGTATAATGATTATTGGAGTTAACTAGCTGTAGTTTGTACAAACAGTAGGAAGTGTAAGTTGGTGTTCTACTCCTAAATATGAGTTCATGTCACATATGCTTTTTATCTGTATGGATTAAAATAAAGGATAACTTTATGATATCAAGATGTACATAATTTTTTGAATTCATATTGTATATTAAAATATTTTACACCTTGCACTCGTTATATGATTTTGATGTGCTAAGCATCATTTGGAATATAAAGTAGGATGTGGTCATAATAATGTGACTCAATTGTGTATAAGCCCTCATTCCTATTACCTCTATACTGTATAAACTTGGCATGCATATGAGTATTCAGAGTTGCTAGAGAGTTAATGGATGAGTTCTCTTCCACCACAAAACTAAGTCAATTAATAATTGTGTTTCAGGGATGGTTCCCATGAGCACTGCAGCACTGCAGGGTGCTCATGTAATGTTCCTAGAGGAACACTGTGCAGGCGTAATCCTGAGAATATCACTAGTGCCAAAACATCTAAAATGAATGACGTGCTGTGTATGCTGAGCTAAGGGGGGATTAGAGTGCACTGTTAGTCTGGGACCTAAGGGTGCTTTCCCATGTTGCATTTTGGTGATTTTTAGTGCATTTTAGACGCATGTTTTTATGCGTTTTTTGTGTGGAAAGGCACAGCAATTAATGCTATACATTTCTGCACAAAAAAACATCAAAAAATGCACTGTGTGAAGCACCCTAACCCTCAAGTCTACAAGTCTGAATGTATAAACATTGTAATTACATGTATAAATATCAAGATTGTATTCTTCTATGATGAAAATTTAAAGGGTTTCTCCAAAGAAAGGAAAAGTTCAGTGGTTTTTAAATGTGAATGAATGCAACTTAAAAGTATACTTTAATTTTTCACATTTATAAACTGTGGGTGGCCTAATGTCATTCCCCATCTAAACAACCTGGAGGTAAAGCTTTTGCTGTGTAAGCTGTGATGTTTTTACAACAAGCTCCATTCCCAAGCAGTTTCCTTCCCTTCCCTGAGTTTAGCTTTGCTAATGACCGAAGCATGACCCTTACGGACCGCAGAGTCCATGTCCAAATTCACTTCGACTAAAGACTACTGACTGGCACAACCCAACCCTAACCAACCTGCTGCCATTACCATGTTTTCTTTTCCCCTTTTACCCCTTGGACAAAAGACAGGACCAACGGGTTGGATTAAAATTGGCCACAGCAGCCATTTTTATTAACAAATATACAAAACATATGAAAATATGACAACATAGCACAATTATGTGCTTAACTCCACTTTAAAATATACATAACTGGTCTGTCAACCCTACAGACAAGACCACAGTCACCATTCGTAACAACTAGTACCAAAACACTCACAACCAACCAAATTGGGGCAGGGTTCCTTGGAGCTAAGAGATCTGGTGACCCAATAATTACTTTCACCCATTACCCCCAGCTGCACCCACTGGCTCGAGGGCACCGAAGCCATATGAATGGCTAAACCAATTACCGACTCCCAGGGACTTTATCCCAGGGACTTTATCTTGCAGGAGCCCCACCTTCGCCAAACCAAACTGAATTCACCATCAACCGAGGGAATCAACCTCCTTTTGACTCCCTCACACCAATTTGTTCCACCAACTCCAAGGACCCTTAACGCAGACACGACACCGTGACCCCTCACGAACAATTCCCCCAAACCAACTGCACCAAATGACCCAATATCCGGCGGGCGGGTGGGTCTGTCACGATGTCCGCCGCGCCAATGAGCTAACTGCCCTTCGCATGGTAGCACATCATATCCGAGGCTCTGCCCCCCTTCCAACCCACACATGACTCGCACCTCCCTGTGTGCGTGGTCATGAGGCGCCTCCCCCCAACTGCGCCGGGTCCGATGTTTCCTAGACAGACAGCGCCTTCAAACATGTCACTAACAAACAGGGAGGGTGCAGAAGCTCCCTACAGCCAGAGCCTAAATTGGAACATGACAGATTACACAGCAAAAGCTCTACGTAACAGGAGATGTCATTGGACTGTCCTCCTAGCATATCTGAAATACCTTGTCTAAAATATCTTGGCAATACTTTGCATCTCTTACAACTCTGCCTTGTGCTGTTCCTCTGTTGTTCCTCCTGGAAAACTATCAATTATTTTACAATTGAGTGCTGGCAGTGTCAGCACTGACTAGACTGTGTAAAAGTTTGTAGGGGTACACCTTATTGACAAATAGAAAGGAAATGTCCAGTTGTCCATTTATTTCTATATTTTTAGGAAGAATATGCAAAAAATGCTCCAGAATCGCAGTTGTATGGAGAAATCAAGTATTTGCTTAACAGTCTTGTCAGAAGAGTGGACATATCCTTTTTATAAAGCATCTAGGACATCTACCAGTGTATCTGTGTTAGTAAATCTCTGTGTTCCCTGTGAAATAACAGTTCTGGAGCATCTTCTGTTATATCTCTGTGTTGTGTTGTTCCCCTGTGTGAGACAGGTACAGGGGGAATAGTTGACGGTAGATATATTTCCCCTAGAGTCCTCTCCTATGCTGCCTTAGGCGGTATCTGGGCAGATGCGTGTCACCGAGAGGCCTGGGCTCGGTGAAGGGAAGCCGACAGTCCTGTGTGTCAGTAGCACTATGCTACTGACATGTTTAGTATAAGCGGTTCCAATCCGCTTGTGTCCGGGTCGGCCTTTCTGGAGTGGTCAAAGAGCCGGGTGGGTGGCCACTCCCACGCCCCAGGTGAGGCGGGACTCAGGCCTATAAAGCCTGAACATACAGGCCTGTGTAGAGTGCTGGTGTCACTCTGAGGAAAAACCTTGCTGTGAGTTAACAGACGCTGTCTGCTTTTCAGTCTAGTAAGGGTAAATGCTATGTGTAGCTAGCGCTCAGCCGAGCAGGCGTTTATTTCTGTTTAGCCTGAAGTTAAGGCTTGTTTTTGTTAAGTTCTGCTGAATAAACCCAGGCAGCACCTGGAACTTGAACTGATTTCCGTGTCACTGTCTCTGTCTGTTGAAGCCCTGTTTGCCTACCTGACGCTAAACCTCCACGCCTGTTATTCCTCCTAGAAATGTATTACTGAATCAGTCAGCTGGGTGTTACCGCTTCAGTTTTAAAGGGGTGTGTCCCTGCACACACTGACTCTGTCAGCTCTGATTGGACAATGTCGGACTGTGCTTGGACACGCCCCCAACTGGTTACACCCAGCTGACTGAATCAGTAATACATTTCAAGGAGGAATAACAGTGGAACAGCACAACACAGAGTAATAAGAGAAGATGCTCAAGAATTATTATTTCACAGCAAACACAAGGATTTCGAAAAAAAAACATGTCAGAATAGGACGTGGGATTTTTTTTAATGTTCTAAGGCTGAAGTTTTCAGACCTGGGTGTACAGAAGGGTTTGAGCTACTGCTATAATTACAGATCAGTCTTCAGCAGTGACTAATCAGCAGGTACCATGCACATTTTTATGCAGTTTTTCAATTCTTTCTTTTCCTGGAACACTATTCCATACATCTGGAATGATAACATACTCACTAGAATAGTCCACAGCAGATTCTTACATCCGCGCTGATGGCATTATGCATATTAGCATAGCATAAGCTCATAGACCCTTGTGAGCCTGACAGGTGAAGTGACAGTTCACACAATGTAAAAGGACATGATGCTTGTTAAGGTTTTAATGATTTAATTTTAGTCATTACAAAATCCAGATTATTTGTCAATTTAGGTGAATGTTAATCCAATTTCCCATGGTACATTTGGCTACAACTAGATTGAAAAATTTTGCAGCAATTCTGCTATAACCTCATTGTGTGAACCTGGTCTAACATAAAACAAATTTCAATTCTTAGGCAAGACTTTGGTTGTGCAATGCCAATACTCAGGCAACCTAAAAACATCTGTGTGATTTGTCTGCAACTTGCTATCTGTCACTATGTTAGGGGCCGTTTACACGGCAGTGGACAAATACCGGCCGGTTTGCCGGCCGGGATTTGTCCTGTTTTGCGGCCGTCCCCGCGATGAGCGGAGAAGAGTCCTCCCCCCTCCCATAGACATGCACATATTCTGTCGGGAAACCGGACGGAAGATGGTGCATGTTCTATGTTTTGCCGCCGGACCGCCGTCGACAAAACCGCCGGGCGGAAGACCCGTGCAGTGGGGACTGCTGCACGGGTTTTCCATATAGCACAATTGTGCTCATTTTCGGCCGGTTTTTCAGGCGGTCTGCAAAACTGCAAACCGGCTGAAAAACTGTCCGAAAACCCGTGCCGTGGGGACATGGCCTTACAGTCGCAATTTGGGGGTAAAAAAAGCTGTACCACAGAGAGGTCGCAAGCAGGTTGAAGCTGAGAGCAACATACATTGAGGTCAATGTTGTACTGCATATTGTATAGATGTACTTTCAGGGTGGCAGGTCCATCCGAAATCTACATAAAACAACCCCATACTTATGTCACATAGCTGGACCATTGTAATTCTAGCACTTCTTACCCTTCGTCTCACCCTACACCCTAATACAGGCATCCTCAAACTGCGGCCCTCCAGCTGTTGGAAAACTACAACTCCCATCCTTCCCACTGTTATAGATTACATAAATGCATGATGGGAGTTTTAGTTTCCCAACAGCTGGAGGGCAGCAGTTTGAGAATGCCTGCCCTAATAGATTGTAAGCTCTCACGAGCAGGGCCCTCTCACCTTGTGTCTCATCTGTAAGTAGCTTTTCATTGTGCAATGTATGTCTTTGGTCTGTACCTACACCCTCCAAATTGTAAAGTGCTGCGAAATATGTTGGCGCTATATAAATAAAGGTTGTTAGCATTATTATTATTAATGTTGGCAGAGCTGCTGGTGACCTGTAACCAAAAATCCAAAAGGTTTATACTTTTTTGCTACATTCATTAGATATGATGTTTCAGTGTGACATTGCAAACTTAAAAATTTTATTTGGGCCCAAAAGTCGATGTGTGGGTTTACCCTTTTAAAGGGAAAAACCTTTTCAGGTGGTTTATGTTTCCCCTACCCTGAAAAACAGAATTTGAAAAGAGGGAAAGGAGAAGCTGAGCCCATGTAAATTTTTTGGGGTTATTTTGTTAGGGGGGGAGAAGTGAGCTTTTTGTAAATTTTTAGGGTTTTATAAATTGAGGAGAGAACTGACCCCTGTGATATTTTAGGGTTTTATGATGGGGGAGGAAGAACTGGGGGGGGGTTTTTCTTTTTTGGGAAATAAAAAAATAAGGGGTTTTTTTTAATTTTGTAGGGGAAAAGGGGGGGGAAGCCGGGGGGGGGAGTTTTGTGATTTTTTGGGGTTATATGATAGAGGAGAAAGCTGAGCTCTGTGATTTTGGGGGTTATATGATAGGGGAGAGGAGCTGAGCATTTGATAAAAGGGTTTTTAATGATAGAGGAGAGAAGTGAGTCTTTTGAAAATTTTGGGGTTATATGATAGAGGAGAGAAGCTGAGCTCTGTGTTATTAGGGTTATTTTGATGAGGAGCGGAGATGAGCTTTTTGTTTCCCTTTTGGGTTATATGTTAGGGGGGGCGGGGCTTGTTTTTTTAAAATTGGGTTTTTAATTTTGATGAGGAGAGGAGCTGAGCTTTTGAATTATATGGGGGTTATATGTTTAGAGAGAGGAGTGAGCTTGTGATATTTGGGGTTATATGATGAGGGGGGAAAAGGGATGCACCTTGTGATTTTAAATGGGTTATATGATAGGGGGGGGGGAAAGAGGAGTGAGGCTTGTGATATAGGGGTTTTATTTTTTAAAGAGAGGAAAGTGAGCTTGTGTTATATCAGGTTATATGATAAAAGGAGAAAAGCTGAATTCGGGTGATTTAGGGTTAAAAGATGAGGAAAAGAAGTGATCTGTGATATTAGGGTTATTTTGATAGAGGAGAGGGACTAAAAGCTCTGTGTATTTGGGGTTTTTTGATAGGGGGGAGAAGCCTGAGCTCGGGTAAATATATAGGGTTATATGTTAGAGGAGAAAAAGCTGATTGTGTTATATGGGTTTATAGTTTGAGGAGCGGAAAGCTGGGCCCCTGGGGTTTAAAAAAAGGGTTTTTAAAATGAAAGGGCGTTCCTAAGGGGCGGGGGGGGGCGCCCGGCCCGGGGCCCCGAGGCCCCAGTTCCCCCGAGGGGGGCCGCCCCCGGGCCCCCCCGCCCTGCCCGCCTGGAGGAGACCCCCCTTAAATCTGGGGGGCTTTTTTATAAAAACCCGGGCGCAAGGACCCAGAGCTGCCATTTCAAGGGAGGGGGGAGAGGATGGGTTTCCCGTCCTGCTATTTCCCCTGGGGAGCTCAAAATTCCTCGGTTGGCGCTCGCGCCGAGGGCCCCGGGGAGTTGCATGCATTTTTAAAGCAACGTGATGACGTCACGCGTTACACCGTAAAGGCAGTTTCCCGGAGCGGGAAACGCGGGGAAACAAAGGTTTTTGGAAAATTTAAATTTTTTGTTTTTTTAAAATTTACTTACAGGGGGGCATCACTGGCTACAAGGGGGGGCTCACAGGGGCAACAAGGGGGCATCATTGGTACCGGGGGGAAATCCCCTGGCTAAAATTGGGGGCATCACTGGTACAATGGGGCTTTAAATGGCTAAAAGGGGGGGGCATAATTGGTACAGGGGGGCGGCATCACTGGCTTTAAGGGGGGCACCACCGGGCAAAAAAAAAGAGGGGCATCATGGTCCCAATGGGGGGGAAATAAATGGCAACGGGGGGGCCCATCACTGGCTAAAAGGGGGCATAAATGGCACAAGGGGGGCCATCACGGCAAAAGGGGGGCATCACTGGCTTCAAGGGGGAATAAAGGGCCCTAAAAGGGGGGGCACATGGTTTAAAATGGGGGACATCATGGCTAAAAAGGGGGGCACCCAATGGCTCCCAATGGGGGAATCATGGCTAAAAGGGGGGAAATCACTGGCTACAATGGGGCATCTTGGTAAAAAATTGGGGGGCCATCACGGGCTAAAAAATGGGGGGAAATTAAAACGGGCAAAAGGGGGGGATAACGGGTATAAAAGGGGCATCACGGGTTTAAAAGGGGGGCCCTTCACTGGCTCAAGGGGGGCCCATCACGGGCTGTAAGGGGGAAAATTCAGGGTTTATAAGGGGGCTTTCCACTGGTAAAAGGGGGCTTTCACTGGCTACAGGGGGGGCATCATGGCTATAAGGGGGCATCCGGGGTTTAAAATTTGGGGGAATAAACGGTTTTTAATGGGGCTTTCAGGGTACGGGGGGGGGGGCATCCTGGCCCTAAAGGGGGGCATAAACTGGCAACGGGGGCCCCACGGGCTAAAAGGGGGGGCATCACTGGTAAAGGGGGGCATCAGGCTAAAAGGGGGGCATCACTGGTAGGGGGGCCATTGCTGGCTGAAGGGGGCTTTAAATGGCTGAAAGGGGGGCAATAAAATTGGGCTATGGGGAATCTGTGGTGGGGGGGGGCATAAATGGGATACAGGGGGCATAAATGGCCTTAAGGGGGGGTCTACTGGCACAGGGGCCATTTTTACTGGCTACAGGGGGAATATGGCACAGGGAAATCTACTGGCTACAGGGGGGCATCATGGCTCCCAGGGGGGACCCTTGGCAAACAGGGGGGGCTTCTTTTTGGCTAAAGGGGGGCACCCAATGGTTTAAGGGGGGAATCTTCTGGCTACGGGGGGCTTTCACTGGAAACGGGGGCCCTATACCTGGTTTACGGGGGGCTTCAGGGTTTTAAAAGGGGTTTTATACTTTGGTAAACGGGGGCATTTTAATGGCAAACCTTTGGGGTTTGTATAGAGGGGATTTTTGTATAGAGATGGGAAATTTGGTAGAGAAGTGCTGATAAATTGAGGTGTTTTAAGATATTTTTTTTGAAAATTTTAAGTGAAAAAGTGGGGAAGTTGTCGTCATGGCGTCGGGCAGAGGGAAAAAAGAAAAAGAGAAAGAGAACAACTCTTCAGGAGTCTCCTGTGGGGCCTAAAATAAAAACTTTATTTAAATTCCCCTTATATGTTTTCCCCGAGCCTGTGTACAGCGGGGGTATCCATCACTGTTGGTCCCCTGTGTCCCGGGGAATTTTGGGTTTTTGTAGTTTTTTTGGTTTATATGGTTTATGATTTCAGTTTTTGGTCATTTTTGTATTAAATCCGGCCCACTTTATGGTGGTGATATGGGGTATGGTTTGGTTTTATTTTTGGGGGTTTTCCCTGTGTTTTGGTGATTTTGGTCTTAGGGGTCTTGGGATTCTGGTTGGTGTAGTGGTGTTATTTGGAAACTGTGGGGAACTATGATTTAGTAGTTTTTTTTTAGCAGTTTGGGTGGAAAAGTTTTTTTTGTATTTTTTTGGCTTTGGTTTATGGTGTTTGGCAATGTGGGGGGCCCCCGTAGGGTAGGGGAGGGGGGGGGGGGGGGCCGAATTTTTCACCTCGCCCTGAGTGAAATTTAGCCTGGGAAATTTGCCCTGGTTATATGATAGAAAAGAGGGGGCTGGGGCTCTGTGATATTTAGGGTTATTTGTTTAAGGGGAAAGGGGAAAGCTGAGGTCTGTATTTTGGGTTTTATGACAGAGGAGAGAAGTGAGTTTGTGTTTTTGGGTTTATGATAGGGGAAAGAGAAGCTGAGCTCTGATAATAGGGGTTTTTTGATAGGGGAAAGAAAAAGGGGCAGAATTCTGGTTTATTTGGGGAAATACAGGGGCGTTCCCTAGGGTCCAAAAACACCCTTTGGGCTGGGCCCCTTTGTGTTTTTCGGGGTTTAGGGTGGGTGCACCGACTTTTTTTAACGCTCATTGTAAAACTGCGGATGTTTTTTTAAAGAAAAACCCAAATCCTTTGTTCCTGTAACAAATTTTTTTTGCACATACCACACAGATCCCCTCCATCTCCTCAGCGTCACTGTTACATTTTAAAAAATAAAAAAATTGCCCAAATTTATTTTTTCAGAATTTCTCCCCTTTTCATTTAAACAATACCCCCAAAAAACGTCCCAAAACATCCACCTACACAGGGCCGCAAATCTCCCAGAAAGTGTTTGGGTTACAAAAAACCCCCTAAAAAACCAAGCCCCCAAAAAAATTTTACAAAATTTACTAAAATAATTTTGCCCCCCCAAAAACCGAACCCCAACCCCCAATGTGACTTTCGCTTTAAAAAAGGTTTGTTTACATATACCCCCCGCCAACAGGGGCCATATAGTGGTTGAAAATAGTTGTATGTAGGTTTGCAAAATTTTAAGTGATTACCCTGCTTTTTCATTTAGTGACCCCACCGGGGGGACGTCTTTTTCTGCCCGGGGGCTTTTTCATTTTTTCCCTTTTCTTCCCCTTCCGGTTCACACCCTTTCCATCCCTTTGGAATTGGCCCCGGGGGCCAAGGAAAAAAAATTTCCCTGAGGTTTTTGGACAAAAATATTTTAGAATTTAAAAATTTCCAGAAAAATTTTTTTTAATTATAGGTTTAGCGGCCCCCTTAGTTGGGTTTTATAGGGGCACTAAAAGCGTATTATGGGGCCAAAGGCAGGTAAAAGGGGGCCACAGGCGGGTTTATATGGGGGCCCATGAGGCTGTATTGGGGGCCACGGCGGGATAGGGGGGCCCCACAGGCAGCTTTAGGGGGGCCCAAAGGGGCGGGTTTTAGGGGGGGAAAAGGCAGTTTTAATGGGGGCCACAGGCGGGGGAAGGGGGGCCCCACTGGAAAGGTTTATGGGGGCACAGGCAGGTATATAGGGCCACGGGGCGGGTTTTATAGGAAAATGGGGCCCATTTAATAGGGGTCCAGGAGGTATAGGGGGCCAAAGGCGGATTATGGGGAAAAAGGCATTTATATGGGGGGAAAAAGGCGGGTTTAGGGGGCCCCCACAGGAGGTTTTATAGTGGCCACGGGAAGGTATTTAGGGGCCCATGAGGCGTATATGGGGCCCAACGGGCCCAGTTTATGGGGGCACTGAGGCAAGTTTTAGGGGGCCCCCCAGGCAGTATAGGGGGGCCCCCAAGCGGGGTTATAAAAGGGGGCACTGAGGCAGTTTTTAGGGGGGCACTGAGGGTATAGGGGAAACGGGGAAATATATGGGGGGCACTGGGCAGTATATAGGGCACTGAGGGGGTATATGGGGCCACAGGAGGTATATGGGGGCCCCAGGAAGGTTTTATGGGGCCACAGGAAGGTTTTTGGGGGCACAGGGGTATAGGGGGGCCCAAAGGGGCAGTTATATGGGGGGAATTTAAGGCCCGGTATTTGGGGCACAGGAAAGGTATATAGGGGCACAGGCAGTATAGGGGGCCACAGGCAGGTTTTAGGGGGGGCACAGGCAGTATAGGGGGGGCCACAGGCGGTAAAAAGGGGCAAAAAGGCCCAGATATGGGGGGCCCCCCAGGAGTATATGGGGGCCACAGGCAGGGATAGGGGGGTCCACAAGGAAAAAAAATAATAGGGGCAACGGGCCAAGGCAAATTTAATTGGGGGCCCCACGGGCCCAGGGATATGGGGGACGGGCACCCTTAGGGGGGCCCAAACGGGCAGGGATAAATTGGGGGCCCACAGGCAGTATTTGGGGCCACGGCAGGGATAGGGGGGGAAACAGGCAGGGTGATAGGGGCACAGGCAGCTTTGGGGGGGCCACGGGGCAGGGATAGGGGGGCACCAGGCGGGGGTTTGGGGGCCAACGGGGCCAGGGATAGGGGGGCCCACAGGGAAGGGTTTAGGGGGGAACGGGCAGGTTTAGGGGGGCCACGGGGCAGGAAATTTATGGGGGCACAGGCAGGGATAGGGGGCCAAAGGCAGGCATTATGGGGGCACAGGCAGTATAGGAGGGCCACAGGCAGGGATAGGGGGGCCCCACAGGAAAGGTATATGGGGGCCACGGCGGGGCAAAATAGGGGAAACAGGCAGTATTTTTGGGGGGCCCCTGGGCGGGTAAAAACGCTATAAAAAAAAAAAAACCCATTAATACTCCCCTTAACCCCCCCCGGCGAGGCGCTTTTGCCCATTTAAAGCCCGGCTCCCCCCGGCAGTTTCTGGGGGCGCACGGCCTAGCGCGCTTTTCCCCCCCGGGAGGGAAAAGGGCAGGCCCGGGGATGACGTAAAGGTAAATGCAAAAAGCTGCCGGGGGGCCTGAAGGGGAAGGCGGCCGCGGGGGGTCCAGCGCTGTAGGGCCCGGGCGGCTCCCCCGGTGTGGACCTGGGGTCGGAAAATTTTTCTGCGGGGTAGGGAGCCCTCAGCTGTGTTGTCGTCCAGGGCCGCACATGCAGCTAAAAGAGCCCGGGCGGTGTTTCCAAAGGCCCCCCAGCGAGAGGTCTGGAGCCCGGGAAAATGGGGGCCCACGGGGGTTTTTTAATGGGGGCCCCGAGCCCAAATAAAACAGCCTAGCGCCCCCCCCCGGGGTTTATATGATAGAGGAGAGGGGGTTTTGGGGGCCTTATGTTTTATAATATTGAGAGGAGAAAAGCTGGTCTGTAAAAAAAAAAAAAAATATATTGGGTTTATGATAGGGATGAAGTGGTTTTTGTGATTTTTAAGGGTTATATGATAGGGGAGAAGCTGAGCTCTGTGATTATAGAGTTATATGATAGGGGGAGAGGGGCTGAGCCTGTGATATTTATAGATATATATATATTATATTATATTTATATTTTTTTTTTGATAGGGAAAGAAGCTGAGCTCTGTGACATATGGGTTTATGATAGAGGAGAGAAGTGGTCTGGTATATGGGGTTATATGATGAGGAGAGAAGCTGAGCTCTGTGATTATAGGGTTAATGTTTGAGGGAGGATTGGGTCTGTGTTATATGGATTATTGATAGGGAGAGGAGTGAGCTCTGTGATATATAGGGTTATATGATAGAGGGAGAAAAGCAGAATTCTGTGATATATAGGGTTATATGACAGCAGGAGAGGAGCTGAGCTCTGTGACATATAGGGTTATATGAAAGAGGAGAGAAGTTGAGCTCTGTGATAAATAGGGTTATATGATAGAGGGAGAGAAGCAGAGAAGGAGAGACAAAAACCAAGAGACATAGTATAAAGGCATGTACAGTCACTACCAGTAGTTGTACGGTGGGCCCCCAAAATAAACTCCACCAGTGGGCCCAAAAAACTCAACTGGTGGGACCCTAGAATCATCTCCACCTGTGAGCCCTAGGCACCCCAGTATGTCTACTCTACAATACCAGTACAATCACTCACAAGGTCTCTGAATTTATAACTTCTCCCTACTCATCGCAAGATGAACAAAGCATCTCCGTAATAATACACATATACAGGGAGATGACTTCTCAGTATAAATGAATGCATTTGATGTGTGATACAATCTGCGCAGAGATCTCCAGCTAATCTTCTGAAGATGAATCTTGTTTTTTTACCTTTTTCTTCTGACTTTTACATTACCCTGCTAATCATCTGTTTGCAATAGCTTCAACTGTCTATCCCATTCACGATCCCTTTTCTCTGAAATAATCTGAGGGGTTCCCTGCTGAGAATCATTTCCGTTGAGTTTCTTACAGTATTACACTATGCTGTTTGTATTCATTTTCCATGAGGTGCTTCGGATTGCAGCTCTCTGTTTCAGCTAATCTAGGAAGCAGAAGAGAGGGGGGTCACCATTTGGGTGAGAATACTCTAAAAAAATCATTGCTAGATTCATGTTTGAATAATGGACAAGCCTTTTAAACTCTTCCCTATATCTGATATACATGTATGTCATGATATATGAGGGCCACAAAACTTTTCCTGCTCCATAAACAGCGGATGTTGTGTATGGAACAGGTAACGCCAAGTTTTGAAAGTAACCACCAGGGAGATTTAGAGGTGTGGTGTATGTGGCCCCTTTATAACAAGCACAATCCAATATCAGCAGCACTCTACTAGCACTAAAAAATAATCAAATGGAACATTGGAATTAATGAAAAAACATTTTTGCTAGACACATGAAAACTTGAGATACCTAGTGTACATTTTTTATCAAAATTGTAATAAGCCCACCTGTCGACGCCAAAGCGACCTCAATACAGATGAGAACCTACTCTACGATACCTCTCTTGGTACCTGTTCAGACCTCCACATTTCAGGGAGAGAAGATTCCAGCTATGAGTTACTCTCTCTACCTTTATAACAAGCATCGCCTACTACACACAACTGTGTAACGGCTCTGGAAGAAAGCTCATTGAGAGGTTTGGTCACCCAGCTTTCCTGGACATTGGATAGTCTATTCAGCATCCAGTAGAACTGGGAAATGCCAAAAACTGTGCTGAACCTATTTCATTACACTACTTCCCATCATACAGTGACCAAATAGTGGTATATATATATCCGTTGTACATTGGTTTGTAGACTTTATATTACCATTAGCAGTGACCATATAGTGGTAGATACCAGTTGTACACAGGCTTTATAGAAATATAAGTTATTACTATACAGTTACAACCAGTGGCTCTTCTCTGATAAGTCATTCTTTTTCCCTTTACTTCTCCATCCGTCCCAGACCACCATGACAACTTCTCCTGCCATGACTTTTCCATGCAGAATTCACCACACAAACATATTAAAA
The DNA here is from genome assembly GCA_025379985.1 of Phyllomedusa bahiana. NCBI lineage: Eukaryota > Metazoa > Chordata > Amphibia > Anura > Hylidae > Phyllomedusa > Phyllomedusa bahiana. The sequence goes on along the minus strand of JAODAL010007492.1, from coordinate 81,973 downwards.
TACTCACTTTTCCAGCACCTCCCTACCTATGCCCACCTCTGCACAAACTGTCAGTAGGGTGATCGATGGAGTTGAGGGGTCTATGGGGTGAGAGGTGGATGTTAAAGAGCTATGATTTAATGGGTGGAGGTGGTGGGGGGTTTCTAGGATGATAGGTGGGGTATTTTGTGTTAGCACTGGGGCACATAGCTCTGTGGTGGAGAAGGGTGAAAGAGGGGGGTACAGAGCACAGCTTACAGGCACAATCTCCTTGGGGGAGGGGCAGACAACCACCTCCCTTGGGATTGTGCTGCAGCAGTGGTCTGTATACCCCCAAATCATATTGTGCAGCTTGAACTCAGTACCTTCCAGTCCCAGAAGATCTTCAAAGGGTAAGGGGATGGAGTTTAGCAATGTCATGGATTTTGTACTGTCTTTATTTTTAGTGAGGCCAGCTCCTTCCACAGAGCTCTGTGCACGGACGTCTGCACAAGCTTGCAGCATAAACTGTAGATAAACCAGATAGTAATCCAGCACGATCCAAATGATGGAAATAAAACTATGCAAAAATGTATTGTAGAGTAATCCATAAAAACATAAAAAAAGCACACTATCAGCGGCAAGGAGTGGTAGCCTGGTGTCACGGACTGCGCCGCAGACCGTGGGTCAGGCTGCGGGCGCGTCCGTTCCCCTGCCGGCTCCCCGGTGCTGGGGGCGAGTGGTCCCGTGGTCCGTGCGCCGGGACGTGGGTGCACTCGCTCCCCGGGGCGCGGGTACTTACCTGACCACGCTCTTGACTCGCTGCTTGCCTGTGCCCGCCGGTGCGCGCGTCTCCGCTCTCTAGGAGGCGCTCGCCCGATTTTCCCCCCCTTTTCAAATTTAAAGGGACCAGGCGCCAGAAATTTGGTGGTTGCTGGCTGCTGACCCTATATAATGGCCCCTCCTCCAGCAATACCCTGCCGGATCTTTAGCGCCTCTAAGCATATCGAGAAAGCGTTCCTTGTGCCGTGATTGTCTCTTCCCTGTACCGTACCGCCTTGCTTCCGTCCCTCGACCACGAACCTCTGCCGCTTGTCCTGACCTTCTGCCTGTCCTCGACTACGCCTTGTCTCACGTTCTTTTACCACGCTCACCCTTGGCTACCACCGCAAGCAAGTCCCGCCAGTGGAAACGACCTGGTAGTTTCCTGCTGCAGCAAGTCCATCCCGCTTTGCGGCGGGCTCTGGTGAAAACGGGTTCCACTAAGACTCTGCTCCCTGGCATGGGCTTTCACCATCGCTTGTGGTGGCCCAGCGGATCCACTACTGCCAACTGTTACAGTAAGATCCGGCCATGGATCCTGCCAAGGTGCCTCTGCCTGGTAAAGCGGACCTTGCAGTTGTCGTTTCACAGCAGTCGCGACAGATTGTGCAACAAGCGCAGCAGTTGGACAAGCTAGCTGCCATTCTGCAGCAACTCCTGGCGAATCAACATCAGCCACCATCCTCTCCCGTGGCTACACCGTCTCCAGCTGCTCTACCTGCAACTATGGGTTCCCCAAACCGGTTGCCGCTTTCCTTCAAAGTTTGAGGGGGATTCCAAGCAGTGCCATGGTTTCATCACCCCGTGCTCCATGCACATTAGAATTAATGGGGGTGACCAGTTCCCCTTGGAGCATTCGTTGGGGGCGTTCGTGGTCAGTTTGCTTTCGGGAAGGCCTTGGGGATGGGCCACACCTCTGTGGGATCGGAACGATCCGGTGACGGCAACATTACGGTCGTTCCTTCAGGAAATTTGTGGTGTATTTGAGGAACCAGCTCAAAACCCCCTCCGCCAAAACGGCCCTCCTAAACCTGAGCCAGGGGGATTGCTGTGGGAGACTGGGGTGCATTTTCCAACCTTAGCCTCAGAGCTAACCTGGAAAGGCCCCCCTATGCGCCCCCTTTCAAAAAGGGCCTGCAAGGGGGTTAAGGAGTGCTGGCCACCAGAGTATCCCTTTCTCTCTCGCGGGGGTTAATCCGTTGGCTACTTGCTAGCGTGCGTTTCGCTGAATGGAGAGAAGGCTACGGCAAACATGGGTGGTCCGTCCCCCGCCGGTTTCCCGCCCGGTCCCGTACCGGGCATCCCTATAAACCCCCCATGTCTCCCCGTGAGCAACCGGTCCAAACTTTGAGTAGAATTGGCCCCATGTGAGGAGGGAAATTTATGTTTATATTGTGGTGTACAGAAATTTTCGGAGGAAGCGTTTCCGGGAAACTCCCGCACTGGCTTTGTGGGGGAGGGTCCCTAGGTGCAAGTTCCCCCTTTCCCCGCTGATGATGCCGGTTGGGCGAGACTGTGCTGGACTCGCGTTCCAGGTCCGGCCTTCTGGCTCCGGCTCAGTGGGAACTTTATTACTCTCCCTGGTACAATGTTATTGCCTTCCAGTAGCCCCCCTGGAAAAGCCGCTGGTGTCTCCCCAGTCAGTGGAGAGCTCCCCAAGTGACGTAATACGGGACAACACCAAAACCCTTGTTCTTCATGTTGGGGTTTGCTACGGAGAAAAAACAATTTTTTGTGTTGCCACGTCCCCCTAGGCGATTTTTTGGGGTCCTATGGCTGGACTCCCCTCTCCTATGTAGACTGGATGAGGGGAAGAAAATCGCTGGGGTTCCAAATGCTTGAGCGTTTGGGGGCACCCCGCCCAGTGCTTTCCCCGCTCTGTTCAAGCCTCGAGCTTGCCCGGTTTACCCGCCCCAGTTCAAGAATTTTGATGTCTTTTCGGAAAGAGGGAGAGACCTCCCTCCTCATCGCCCATTTGATTGCCCGAATGAGCTGCTACCGGGTATCAGTCTTCCTCGTGGTCGGGTCTACCCCTTGTCTGTACCCAAAACTCAAGCCATGTCAGAGTATATACGGGAGAATCTACAGAAGGGGTTTATCCGGACTAAATAAGATCACGGTGAAGAATCGGTACCCTCTACCGCTGATCACGGAGCTTTTTGATTGCCTGCGTGGTGCGAGGATCTTCACCAAGCTAAACTTGAGGGGTGCCTACAATCTGGTACAATCTGTAAGGGCGATGAATGGAAGACGGCCTTTAACACCAGAGACGGGCACTTTGAGTACCTGGTCATGCCGTACGGCCTGTGTAACGCCCCAGCCATCTTCCAGGAGTTTGTGAATGATGTCTTCAGGGATCTCCTATATTCCTGTGTCGGGTGTACTTGGACGACATCTTGGTATACTCACCGCGTCCACGTTCGCCAGGTACTGAGGCGCCTCTGAGCTAACCGCCTATACGCCAAGCTGGAGAAGTGCGTCTTCCATCAAACTAGCCTCCCATTCCTGGGCTACATTATCTCTGATCGGGGCTTGCGGATGGACCCTGCCAAGTTGTCTGCTGTCTTGCAATGGCCTCACCCAGTCGGCCTTCGGGCAATACAACGTTTTCTGAGTTTTTGCAACTATTACAGGCAATTCATCATACACTTTTACACGAAGGTAGCTCCTGTCGTGGCCCACACAAAGAAGAACGCTAACCCACGAAGTTGGCCCCCCGAAGCCGAGGAAGCGATCGGGAAGCTAAAAACCGCCTTTGCCTCTGCATCTATCCTGTCACGGCCGGACCCCGCGAAGCCCTTCTCGCTTGAAGTAGACGTCTTGTCTGTTGGAATCGGAGCAGTCCTCAGGCAAAAGGGGCCCACGGGCAAAACTGTCTCTTGTGTCTTCTATTCCAAGACATTCTCGCTGGTGGAAAGAAACTACACTATCGGAGACCGTGAGTTATTAGCCATCAAACTGGCCCTGGAGGAATGGCGCTATTTGTTGGAAGAAGCTCGGCATCCCATCAGTATCTATTCGGATCACAAGAACCTCCAATACCTCCAAACGGCCCAGCGACTCAATCCGCCCCAAGTAGGTGGTCGCTCTTCTTTTCCCGGTTTAATTTCCAGATCCACTTCTGTCCCACGGAAAAGAATCTTAAGGCAGACGCCCTGTCACGCGCCTCCGACGTGGTCGGGGAAGAAGTGGTCCCCGAACACATAATACCCCCTGAGCGCCTTGTCTCCGCAGCCCCTGTCGACATCCGGAATTTCCCGCTAGGGAAAACTTATGTGAGCCCAGCGCTCCGAAAAAGAATCTTAAAGTGGGGACACTGCTCTTTGGTGGCCGGACATCCCGGGGCTCGTAAAACTTGCCTTCTTATCTCACGGTTCTATTGGTGGCCGGACCTCGCTAAGGATGTTAAGGAATTTGTTGAGGCCTGTGTCACTTGTGCGCGTAACAAAACGCCTTGTCACAAACTGGTTGGGCTCCTATGTCCCCTGCCCATCCCCACCAGTCCCTGGACGCACATGGCAATGGATTTTATAACCGATCTCCCATCCTCTTCTGGCAACACCGTAATCTGGGTGGTCACAGATCGGATTTCCAAAATGGCACATTTTGTCCCGTTGCCTGGTCTACCCTCTGCTCCACGCCTGGCCAACTTGTTTTTTCACCACATTTTTCATTTGCACGGGTTGCCCCTGCAAATCGTTTTGGATCAAGGGGTCCAGTTTGTTTCTAAGTTCTGGCGGGCCCTTTGTTCACAACTGCAGGTGAAGCTCGATTTCTCCTCGGCTAACCACCCCCAGACGAACGGCCAGGTGGAGAGGGTCAACCAGGTCCTGGGGAATTTTGTCTCGGCGCTTCAGAATGACTGGTCCAACTTGCTTCCGTGGGCGGAATTTTCTTATAATTCCCTAGTTTCTAAATCCGCGGGTGCCTCGCCCTTCTACATTGTTTACAGCCTGCACCCCCGCCCTCCTCTCCCACGAGCAGCCCAGTCTGAGGTCCCAGCAGCGATTACGATGGTCCAAGACATGAAGGCCATCTGTGCTCCTACCCGCCAGATGCTGCTTCGTGCTTCTGCACGAAGGCACAGGCATATTAGAGAAGGAGCCCTCCCCCAGTTTTTTCCCCAGGTGATAAGCTGTGGTTATCAGCCAAGTATGTCCGCCTTAAGATTCCTAGTTATAAATTGGGACCCCGCTACGTGGGACCATTCAAAGTGCTTAAATGCATAAACCCGGTGGCCTATAAACTCTGGATCCCACCTTTCATGCGTATACCGAACTCCTGTCAGTTTTCCCTTCTAAACCCTCTGGTACTGAACCATTTTTCTCGGAGGGCAGCCCCTCCATCTCCTGAAGCGGATGCCACTAACGTTTTTCTGGTAAAGAAGATCCTGGATATGAAGCTGTCCAAAGGGAAACAGTATTTTCTCATTGATTGAAAGGGGTTCGGGCCCGAGGAAAGGTCATGGGAGGCGGAGGACAACATTCTGGACCGGGAGCTTGTACGTAGGTTCCTCCGGGCTGGGAAGAGGGGGAGGCCAAAGTGGTGGGGGGTACTGTCACGGACCGTGCCGCAGCCCGTGGGTCAAGCTGCAGGCGCGTCCGTTTCCCTGGTGCCGGGGGCGAGTGGCCCCATGGTCCGTGCGCCGGGCCGTGGGCGCACTCGCTCCCCGGGGTGCGGGTACTCACCTGACCGCGCTCCTGACTCGCTGCTTGCCTGTGCCTGCCGGCTCTCTAGAGAACGTGCGCGCCGGCTTCCTCAAATTTAAAGGGCCATTGCGCCGGTAATTGGTGGTTGCCGGCCACTGACCCTATATAATGGCCCCTCCTCTGGCAGTCCCCTGCTGGATCCACTAGATAACATAGAATCCAATATGTTGTACTCACACAGTGTGGGCAGGTATTTAAGAACTATGTTTTTTATTTCTTTAAACTGCCTGGTATGTTCTAACACCAACTTAGGTACAGTATTACTAGCCTTTTTATGGTGTTTCTTTTTATATTTTAGCAAATCCCCTCTATTTATGTCCTGCACTTCTTGAATGGCATGGGACAGTAGCTTTTTTGGATACCCTCTGTGATTTATCCTACTGCAAGTCTGTTTTGATTCCACCTTGTAATCTGCTTGTTACAATTGCATTTGGCACGTATTAATTCTCCTTTTGGAATGGATTTTTTAGTGGATTTGGTATGGTAACTGTTGACGTGCAGTATTGTATTACCTGCACTAGTTTTTCTGTACATTTTGACAGAAATTATCTCATTTGGATTTCCTAACAATCGTAAGTCCAATAAATTTATACCGTGTTTGTTGTACACATATGTGAAAACAAGGTTAAAAGAATTATTATTCATGTAGGAGATAAGAGAGGGTATGGCAGATACATCGCCCCCCCCAAATCATCAGGAGGTCGTCGATGTACCTTCCGTACCATTGTATGCCATCCAAGAAGGGATTGTCTGTAGTGAACATATACATTTCTTCCCACCACGACATGACCAGGTTCGTGAGGAACGGGGAGTATTTAGCTCCTATTGATACCCCCGTGAGCTACAATAAATTTTTGCATGGTTTTATATCCATCGTTTGGGTCATGCTGGGTTACCATCTGGTTTATCTTTATTTTTATGCAGGTTTTCCCTTTGGACTAGGTCGGATTCACTGGAATACATTGGACCAGCGGATCAATTAAGTTAATAAGATGATTAATGACGGCTGGTGTTAGGGAGTGTTTTTGTGATTCATTTGTTTTTTACCATCTTTTTCCAGTCTTAGTAATCAAGGTGTCTAAAAGGAGACTCTCCATTACTAGCACTGGGACATAGTGTCAGCCAGCCGTCTTTTTTTTTTCCACTTCAAGGCTGATTCTAACCACATATCACTATTACCCCAGTCCTTAATACACCAGGGTTACTGATAAGAGCTGGGTTGCCATAAAAAGTAGACATTCTAATGTAATGGTCTGCTTCTGGGGCTGTGTGCTGGTATTTTTAGTAGGGGAAGCGACCCAAATGCATAGACTGTCCCATTCTGATAGTATCAACCTGCAGCTGCTGGTTTTACCTTGGCTGGTTACAAAAAATGAGGGGGATCCCACATCGTTTCTTAATTTTTTTATCGATTACAGTGGATGCCTAGTTCTTGATTTTCAATAAATAAATCGATGTAGGGCCCCCCCATTTTCATATCCAGCCAAGTAAAACCACCACCACCACATTAGAGGGTCCACTTCTGACAGTTACTCGGCTCTTCCCAGTACTCCCGATGTGTTGGATACTGAGGTAATAGTGAGAGGGGGTTAGTGTCTCCCTTAGGGTGACAAAAATTACTGCTGGCTGACACCATGCCCCAGTAACAGTAATAGAGATGCATCTGTTACTAACACTGGAATGAAATGGAAAAAAAAAACAACACTAAACACAATTTATTTTAAATTTAAATAAAAACTTCCAGACACCAGCCTTCTTAAACCATTTTATTAAGAAGATACAAGGCTGATCCAATGTAGACCAACGAATCCAAATTAATCTAAAAGGGAATCCTATAAATAAGCAGAAATGCTATACACATACACATATCTAGGCTGGATAGTCTGTTTAGCGTTCAGTAAAGCTGTGTAACACCCCTTCACCCACAAGTGGCACCTAGTTTGTTCTATCATAGAAAAGCTGGGTGCCACTCGTGAGGGATGGGACATGACCCAGCATTTCTGGACACTGAATAGTCTATCAGAATACAGGAAAGTTAAGTAAGACATAAACAACAAGGCAGGGAGCAGGAGGTGGTCTGTCTACTGCCCTATATGGCCGCTGGAGACAGGCAACTGGAGACTCGCTGCAGTAGGCAGGAGCCAGGGAGACAGGGGAGGCTGCAGGAGGTTTACCAACTTTCCCAGGTCAGCAGGAGGGTTCCCCCATTTGCAGTAGCCTCACGCATAATCTGGGTGAGTTGGTAAGCATGAGGTAACTTCAATTCTGGCTGTTTTACCACTAGATATCATGATCCATGTGTCTGTGGCATCTAAATGGTTAACAGGAATAGGGGGGGGAACCTTCTGAAACTCTGTCATCTCCTAGACAACCCAATAACAGAGAGCCCCCCTTGAGGTGTAGCCAATAGTGCCACTAAAAATAAGTTTAAAAAGTTTCAAAGTTTTAAGTTTAAAAAAAGTCATATATATAAAAAATAAATATAAAAAATAGTATCACCTTAAGCACTAAACGTACTATATATTAAAATATTACTTTTTTGATCATGTACAATGAAAAAAAAACAACAGAATTCCAGTTTTATGTTAACTTCACACCCCCCAAAAACAAATTGATCAACAAGTTGTTTTATAGTCCAAAATGGCATCAATAAAAAATACAGCTCACCCCGCAAAAAAGAAGCCTGCACACAAGTCTGACAGCTTCCTGTCCCCCCGCTCAGCATGAAAAACAGATAGATGGGTGGAGGACCATCTTCCCTCCGCTGCAGTTGCTAGCAGGTTTAGGTGCTGCTGCCCCAGAGGTGGGGTGGTGGAGGGATGTTCATTATCTTTTATGTGATCAACTGCTTACAGATTGAAGGAATGGAGAAGTAGTCACGCTTGTGCAGTTACACTCCATTCATTTCATTCATTTCAATGGGAGTTGTGAGTACAGCCAAATGTAACAACTTGGCTGTAGTTGGGACTCCTATTGAAATGAATGGATGCGGCCACTTACCAGTTTAAAAAAAGGATTTTTAACCTTCTAATCCCCTGAAAAGGCCTCGATGACCAACAAAATGTTGTCATTTTTGCCTCCTTTTTTTTTCAACAGTCATAGCTTTTTTCATCTTTTAAGTGACCCGGTTGTACGAGGACTTGTTTTATGCGGGAGAAGTTGTGTTTTTGTGGGGCATAGTTTAACTCTACAGGTTGTTACGGTTGTATAGATACCTAATTTTTTTCACACTTCATTAACTTTATTTTTACTTTTTTTTTTAATCTCATTAAAATGATTTAACACTTTTTTTTACATTTAGTAATGTATTAGCATATTCATGTACTGACACAAGCAGCTGTCAGGGCAGTACACAGTGTGCCCTGACTTCAGGCTTGCTATTCAGACAGTTCTGGGGCTACTCTAGGTCCCCAGGGCTGAGTGTTCAGTTGTTCCCCGGGCTCCATCATGTCACCGGGAGTCCCGATCACCTGATGGAGCAGGGGAATGCCCTTTGATTATGCCGCGGTCACAAAGGTTTCCTCCATTTCTCGGTGCTTACAGAATCTGCCCAAGCGCAGTAGCGGGACTAGGAGCCCCAAAACTCCGTTATCTGTACCACGCACCGTGTATAGTTGGTGGTTGGTCATTAAGGAGTCCTGTCGATATGCCATCAATGTCTGCGATGGAACAATCCGTTTAAGGAAGGGAAGCAGGAAAAGAAAAGATGGAAGGGGAGGATTATTCTCGCTACAATGAGTAGCTTTAAAGGGGTTGTATCGCTACAAAGATCATGTCTCAGATTATGGGGACAGTAAAAATAAGCACTTTTGTAATTGGTTTGCATTACCTCAGTCACTTGGTTTAGCAGATATGAGCTTTTCTGTAAATCTGTATTCTATTTCTGCTGCTGCTGATGGGACATGCCCCTGGGCTGGATCCCGCCCCCCCTAGACACGCCCCCTGCACTGTAAATTCCCCGGGTTTTGAAAAATTTCTTTCCCACCCGTTGGGATACGTCCCCAGACGGGAACCCCACCCCACGCTGGGGTTTTGGCTGCCTGCTCCCCTCTGTGTTTTTCCCCTCTAAAGCTTTTTAAAATCGATATTTAAAACCAAAGGTCTGCGGGCTCTAAACAAATCTAAAGCTCTGGGGTGAAGGTTTCGGGGCAATTACTGGCTTTTAAAAAGGTCACAGTTCCCCCATATAAACAAAATTTTATAGGTCTCCTGCCTTTTTAAACAGGAGGATTAGGAGGGGGGGCCCGGGGGGGGCATTGTCCCATTGCCCATAAAAACCCAATCTGCTGCCTGCCATGTACATTCCTCCCCATTTTCTCATCATTTTCAGGCTCAACGGTTAAGGGTTTATAGCCCAGCAAGGAGCTTGTGGATCAGCCTAAAATCTCTGCAGCCCACCCCTTAACAACATCATGAGGCTGTTTTAGTGTCCTCTGCAAAAACCCCTTTGCTTCCACGTACATTTCAGAGGGATAAATGTCACGGGTCTTCAGTGGGGAAAGGGGAACCACCTCCGGGGGGAGGAGAAATGTTGCTGAGAAAAAGGATTTTCCCCCTGATTTCAAATTAAATTCTCCGGGATTGGGCGAAGAGCAAAAGGGGTTTTAAAAACGAAAAACCCCCCCTTTTAAACATGTAATAAAGGTAAAAAAGATTTTTTTATAAAAACCCCTTTGCTTTTCGGATTTTGTTTCTTTTTAAGCTAGAACAATTAAATTATTCCTCTTGTGACAAAAGGGTTTTCCCTATTTCATTTCATTGCTCTCATGCTCCAAAAATACGGGTTTTTGGGTGGATAAAAGTCACCCCCCCTGCTATGTCTTATTTGAAAGTACGGGACTTGTTTTTCTTTTTTTTACTGCCCAAATTTTTACCCCTTTTAAAGCGCTTTAACCTTCGGGCCCTACGTTTCCCCCCCCTTCTTTTAGGGGGCCCCTTTCCTAACAAATTAGCTAGGAATTCCGGGAGCTAAAATGTTTTTTTTACTGCTTTTGGAAACACCCCAGCCTGAACAGGAAGGGGGAAAGCCCCTTGAAGCGGGGGTATGAAGAGGGGCTCGTGAAATAGCATGGGGGGAAGAGCCCCCCTTTAAAGGGCAAAAAAAGCCAACTCTCCCCTTTTTTGGGGGGGGGGTTCCCGCTTTTCCCGGGGCGCCCCCCGGGGGGGAAGTTGGGAAATTTTTCCCCCCGCCCCCAGCAGGCGGCGGGGGCCTTTAATGGCCCGGGGCCCCCGGGAGTAGCGTGGTGCGCTACCCCGGCGCCGCCGGTCCGTTCCCATGGGGGGGTGAATTTGGGTGCGGGGCCCCCGTTCACCCGCCCGGGGTCTCGCGAGCAGGGAGGAGGCAGGGGGGATGGGCTCCCCCTGCAGCCTCCCCCTGTATGTCTGGCGCCGGTTTTTGGGCGCTTTTACCCCCAAAATGCAGCGTCACGGGAAAAAAGTGACGCGGGGCCCTTCCACTCACTTCCCCTGGTACACTGCTGAGGAGAGGGCCCGGAGGGGCCGCTTTTCCCCAGGACCTGGTCAGTAAGGGGATTTTATTATTTTATTTTTATTATTTTTGGGGCCTTGTCTGGCAAACAATGGGGGGTAAAACCGGGCTACAATGGGGGCAATCCCCGGGGCTACAAGGGGGGCCCCCTACCTGGCAAAACAAGGGGGGCACTCCCTTGGCAACAAGGGAAAGGCACTACCCCGGTTTAATTTAAGGGGGGGCATTTCCCTGGCTAAAATTTGGGGGGGGACACTCCCTTGGCACTAAGGGGGCCCCACTCCCTTGGCTACTAAAGGGGGTACTACCTTGCTAAAATGGGGGCACTACCTGGTTTACAATTTGGGGGGTCTCCCTAGCAAAAAAATGGAGGAAACCCCGGGCAAACAAGGGGGCCCTCCCCTGGCAAAAACAAGGGGGGCACTCCCTTTGGCTAACGAGGGGGGGGCACTACCGGCAAACAGGGGGGGCCAATTCCCGGAAAAACAAGGGGGGCTCTACCGGGAAAACAGAGGGGTACTTCGGGGAAAGGGGCAAGGGGGGCATCCCCTTTGGCCAACGGGGGGGCACTCCGGGCAAACAAGGGGGGAATACCGGGGAAAAAAATTTTGGGGGCACTCCCTGGCAAAAAATTGGGGGACCCTTACCTGGCTACAAATTTGGCTCTACCAGGTTTCAGAGGGGGGCATCACCGCCTTTTAAGGGGGCCCACTCCCGGGTTGGGGGGGCTACTCCCAGGGCCCCTTATAACATCTCCCTGGCTTTATTTCCAAAACCGGTAGGCAGTTGGTGGATTGGTGTGGTTTTTTTAAAGGGGGCGGGGCCCATCCGTCATATGCGCCTACTAATATCTCCTGCTTTTTCTTTTTAAAAAAATTTTTTGGCAAAAAATTTTTTTAATCACTCTGACTCAGAGGCCTTGAAAAACTCTTATCACGGTGGCTCAGCGAGTCGGATGTGTTTTCGGGAAACAAAACATGCAGAGGGGTGTAAATTTTCCCTAGCTCTTTTTTTTGACTTATTTACAAAATTGTTTTTTGTGAGCAATTCTTGTTTCTCCCGGGCTGGAATGTAGGAGGAATTTAAAACACTCAAAAAAATTTTTTACCAGATTACAGCTTTTTCGTTTTGGGGTCCTTGCACCCGGGACACCCTATGAGCACTTTTACCTCCCAAACAAAATTATTTTGCCCAAAAAAAAGATGTCCTTGCAAATGCCGAAGACAAATAGGGGTTTTCCAAAAACAACATATGAAAAAAGGGAAAACCTTCCCAAAACCTCCTCTGCAAATTTAAAATGAGATTTTCATGTTTTTTGATAGATTGCCAACCCAACAAACATTCCACTGGGTGAACTCTGTAAGTGGGACATAGTGAACACAGACAGCAGCTCGGTGCCCCCAGAGCCACAAACAACCATTTCATGTGGTTACTAAGCAACTACCTCCCAAGTCAATGAAGCTTGCAGGTTTCCCTTTAACCCCTTTTAAACCAACCCCCTGAAAAATATTAAAGACCCGAACATTTTTTGTTTTCCCTCCTTGCGTTTCAACAGTTTAACTTTTTTTAATTTTTTTAATGACCCCAGTTCATAGGCCCCTTTTTTTTATTCAAGACCCTTGTACTTTTGGGGAAAGTTTAAATTCACCTTTTAAAAAAATTGCAAAATTTTTATTTTTTATTTTTACACAATTCACATTTCAAAACTTAAAGGGGGTTGGGCTCCTACAAGGGTTTCTTTTTATGTTAAAAATCTTACAGAAACAAGCACTTTGCAATTTTATGGGTTTATTTAACCCGGTCCTAAACCAATTTTGGGGATTTTTCCCTCTTGTTGGGGTGCAACACTCAACAGGGGCCTTTAGCAAAAGACTGTTTACTCCTCCGATAGGCTTCCCGCACTGGGGTTAAAATGGCTACAGACCTGGCTTTTACTGCACCTAGTAGAAGCCAGTAAACCAAAGCCCCTGAAATTTAAAAAAGAAACAAAAAAACTGGTTGGGGAAAAAAAGAGTTTAATGAAAATGAGACAACCCCTTTTTAAAAACTTTTTTGATTAAAGGGGTTTCTCACTAGAAGGATTGCTTTTTATGTTAAAGAGCTTGCAGAATTTAAAACACTTTGCAATATGTTTTATTAACAATGTCATTCCTAAATTTCCCAGATATCCCCCCTTTATGGGCCTTTCCCTCAGCTCCTTAGGTCACTTTATTTCAGACCGGGGTATCTCTCCTTATCGGCTGCCAGCACTTTGGGGTTTCTTGCTACAACCTTTGGGTTTTTACTGCCCGCCCGTAGAAGCCCGTAAAAAAACGCCCCCTTTAATTCCAAAAATGAAACCCCAAAAAAACAGGGGCTGAGGGAAGATTAATAAAGTAGTGAGACAAACCCTTTTTAAAAAATACAGGTTAAAACATTGTATTTGGAAAACCCAAAATTGGTAGGGGTTTTTTTTTCTGTGTTTATGTATGCACCAATTTTTTTTTTTTATTTTTTTTTTAAATTTTTTTTACAACCCCTTTTTTATTTTTTACTTTTTTTTTTAAAAACCCCTGGGAAAGGGGGAACTGTATACCTTTTTTTTTTTTTTTTTTTTAAAAACTAAAACTTAAAAAGCTAAATACAAAAAAAAATCTGTGCCCGTCTGAACAGGGAGTGATCAGGACAGCACACAGTCCCGCCCCGACACTGGCTTTTTACACAGACCGCCCCGGGGCTACCTAGGTCCCATGGGTGACTGCAGCTGTTTTCCCCCGGGGTCTGTCGGGCACCGGGTGTTTTGATCACCCCGACAGAGCAGGGAAACCCCCCTTTTATTTCCCCCCGGGAATGATTTCCCCGGGGGATCAAAGGGTTTAAAACCAAACGGGGGGGGGTCAAAAAACGTTTCGCAGGTTTAACAACCCGAAATGTCCCTGCAAAAGTTTGGGGGGCAATTTTGTTAAAGGGTGTTAATGGAGGCATGAAGGTTGAACTTTGAGGAGCGGGCAGGACTAAGACCTCACTTCCATTAGTTATTTTAAGTTCCATGGAACTGCACATTTTATAATATAGCCCATTATTTATTTTTTTATTTTAAGGTGGGTAAAGACCCCCCAATAAAATTTTCCCGGGGGCCTTTAGTCCAAAATCAAAATGTTTTTGTGTTCCCTTCTGGGGTTTTAGAAAGGCCAGTGCAAAGGGTCGGAATCCAAAGGGTTTCCCCGGGGGGTTCTCTGCTCCTAGGATGGCCCCCTGGTTTGTGGGGACTAATGCCAAAGCCCCGATTTCTAAGCCCGAATCTCTGATTTTGTTTTTACCCTCAGTGGGAAACCTTTTCGGGAAAAAATTTAAGATTTGCCTTTATTTTTTTTGTTTAACCCCCGGGGAAAAAAAAAACCCAAGGGTTTATAAATTTAAAACACCAAATTAACTTTTGGCGGGTTTTGACTTTGGGGAGGGTTATTTGGGAAAAACCCGGATGGAAAAGAAATGGGGGGGGGAAAAAGGGGAAAAATTTAAAGTATTTTTTTTAAAAATAAAAATCAGGCAAAGGGTATTATTCTTGTATTTTTTCTTTCCCCAGAGTTTTTATTTTCCGATTGTAGATATTTTTTTTCATAAAATTTGGCCCCTTCTCTGATTACATCAAATTTATGCTTAACCCCCCAAAGGGGGTTTTCTCGCCCTTTTTTTTTAAAGGGAAAACTTTCAAAAAGTAGGGAACACTAAAAAACAATTTTTCCCAAAATATTTTCTTTGTTTTCCCCTTTTTTTTTTTTTAAAGGGGGTACAAATTTATTTTATTTACCTTTCCCGTCCCCCTCTTTGGGTTTCCCCCAATGGGAAACCCCCTGTGGGACTTTTTTATCCCTTGCGTTTGTTTTTATGTGATAGCAGGGAGGGAAGTCATCAAACAGGTTTTCCCGGGCGGGCCCGAGTGAGAGCCTGGTTTTGTTTTTAAATTTTAACCCTTTTTTGACAAAAGACTAAATGCTTTTTACTTTTGGTTTAAAAACTCCCCTAGCAGTTTTCCCGAGAAACTTTAAGCAAAACTTAAAAAAAAAAAAACAGCTGGGAAAAAAGGAGGTGAATACACAGAGTGGGGAAAAAAAAAGAGTTGTATGCTTTTTTACAGACAGTCTGACCAAAAAAGTTTACAGGATGATCTATGGGAAACCCCAGGGGACACAACCCCTTTTAAAGTTTGAGGGGCCCTTTTTTTTTCCCCATTCGTTTTTTTTTTCCTCGCCTTCCCAAAGCCATAACCTTTTTTTTTTTCATTTTACATAACGTATGAGGGTTTTTATTTTGTGGGGCAAGATGTACTTTCCAATTTTTTTTTATTTAATTTCCATAAAAAATGGGGGAAAATGGGAAAAAAATTCCCAAGGGGGGGTAAAATGTGAATTTTGCTTTTTTCGGTTTTTTTTAATTTTTTTTTTTTCTACTGTTTCACATAGTAAAAAATTTTTTTATAATTTAAAAAGGGTCAAACTTTTTTTTTTTTTTTCCAAAAAGGGGGGTTGGGGGGGGCAAAAAAAAAACCAAAAAAATGTTGGGTTAAAATTTTTTTTTTTTTAAAAATTAAAAAAAATTTTTTTTTTTTTTAAAAATTGGGTTTTAAAATGGCAAAAGGGGGGTGAAAAAAACTTTTAAAAATTTATTTTTTTTTTTAAAGCATTTTTTTTCAAATGATCATCTTACAGCCCAATGATTGGGAAACAATCATTAGGTGTACAAAGATTTTGCGGTTTTACTACCTTTTTGCCTGGGGGGCCGGGGGTAGCAAAATCGAAAAACTTTGGGGAAGATGGAATGCCTTATCAAAGGGGTTTTAGGTGCCAAAGTCCCCAAAGGAAAATGGGTGCCCCGTCATTTCACCATGGGTGCCCCAATCGCAGTCGGAAAAGGAAAATCAAAAGTTTGTCATTGGGGTTTTGATGCGCAGCCATCCCTTTGTCACAAAGTCTAAGGGGTTTTAAAAAACGCAGGAGGACCCGGCATATCCCACCCCTGAACCCCCGGGGGGTTAGCCAATTAGTGCTGGGAAATCCTTTTACAAAAACCCCCTTTCATTTTGGATTGGGGGAAAAATACAAACCAGTGTCGGTAAGGGGGTTTAAAGGGGTTTGGGCCCACCTCCTATAAAAAATAATTTCCAGCAAATCCCGGGGCCCCCGTAAAATTTAAAAAAAAGCCGTTCTGGAACTGGGGACCGGGGGAAGGGGGTAGTTTGAGCGATTATTTATCGACAAAGTTGAAAAAGGGACGGGAATTTTTTTTGATCGGGTTTTTTTTGATCAAAGCGAAAAAATTTGGTTTAAAAATTTTGATAATCTATTAAATCGGGGCCTTTTTCGGCCCCTTTTTCCCGTCATTTTGGCGGCCCGGCCCAAAACATTTTTAGGGAAAAGAGCAAGGGTTTAGATATGTGTTCCCCCTGTCATGACTGAGGATGTATATGGTTGCGATTTGGCCCGGAAAAAACCCCATGACCCCCGTTTTTACCTTTGAACCCGGCCCCCTTTCTTTTTCATGGAAACATTGGTTTTTCACGTTTTTCATAAATTTTTGTAAGGGCTGCGTTGCCCTTTCCAAACCTCAGCAAAAGCTCTGCGGGAAAAAAAAAATTTTATATTTTTTACTTAAAATTTCAAATTTTTGCTTTGATCCTTAGAATTTTGTTGATCAGATTTGTAGATTTTAGGTTTGTTTGACAAGAATTTTTAAAGGGGGCAATTCTAACCCCCTTTTAAAATTACGGGGGGGGGGGGGGGCCCCGGGCAAACACAGACAAAGCCTTAAAGGGAACTGGATAAATTGTTAAAAGCCTAAAAATTTTTTTTAACATTGCATTTGGGCCCTTTTATTAGGATACAAATCTTTTTTTAGTAACTGCAGGTCTAATTTTTTTTTGGTGCCAAAAATTCCCCTTTTAAATTTTCAGTTTTACATTTCAGATAGGTGTTCTTTTCAATTTTTCCCCTTTTCCCGCCCTTTTTTGATTTTTAGCCACTTTTGCAGTTAAATTTGAATACAGCAATTTTGTAGGCACCACAGGGTTTATAGGTTTCCAAAAAATACCTTTTTTTATCCCGTATACAATTTTAGATACTTTTTTTTTTTCAAATTTGGCGCACCCGCCCGTGTTTTATAGAGCCAAACCTTTTCGTTAAAAATTTGGGAAACCACAACTTTGGGAAATCACCACAGGTTTACTGATAGGTGCCAAAAAAACCTTTTACTATCCGTAACATTTCAGACCCGGTGTTTTTTTTTTACTTTTGGTCATTAAACTTTGTTGATAATCAAATTTGCAAAAATTTAAAATTTTAAAAACAGCAATTTTTTTAGTCACCAAAAGGTTAAAATTTATAGGTTCCAAAAAAACCTTTTTTTATCCCGTTCACTTTTAAGGGTACGTGTTTTTTTTTTACTTTGGCCAGGCCCGTGTGTTTGATTGAGCCCCCTTTTGGGGAGTTAAAATTTTAAAACCAGCAACCTTTTTATCAAACCAAGGGGTACTTATAAAGGGCCAAAAAAACCCTTTTTAAAATCCCTTTTTCCCTTTCAGACAGGTTTTTTTTTTCATTTTGGCAGTCCCCGGCTTTGTTTAAAAGATCTACATTTGGGAGTTAAATTTGAATACAGCAATTTTGGGGTCACCACAGGGGAAAATTTATAGGTGCCAAAAAAAAAAACCCTTTTTTTATCCCTAAAACCCTTTTAGATACATGGGTTTTTTTTTTTTACTTTGGCGCAGGCCAGGGTGTGTTGAAAAGAGCCCCCTTGCAGTTAAAATTTTAATCCAGCAACTTTTGAGTCACCAAAAATGTATGATAAGTTCCAAAAATACCTTTTTAAAACCCCATTCATTTTTAGAAAGGTGTTTTTTTTCACTTTTGGTTTATTTAAACTTTTTTGATAGATCTACTTTGCAGTTTAAATTGAATACAAACAATTTTGTGGGCACCCCAGGTGAATTTTTTTTAAAAGGGGCCAAAAAAATACCTTTTATTTCCCGTTTTTACTTTCAATAAGTGTTTTTTTTTACTTTTTGGGGCAGGCCAGCTGTGTTGTTTGAGCCCCCTTTCAGTTAAATTGAAACCAGAACTTTTTAGTCACCACAGGTGTACTGATAGATGCCAAAAAAAACCTTTTAAAAACTGGTACTTTTCAGACAGGGGTTTTTTTTTTCTTTTGGTCTGTCCAAGCTTTGTTGAAAAATCTACTTTGCAGTTAAATTTTTCATACAGCAAATTTTTTAGTCACCCCAGGGGGAATTGATAGGTGGGCCAAAAAAATACCCCTTTTTTTTTTCCCGTTTAAATTTCGCCCGGGGGGGTTTTTTTCCTTTTGGGGCATCAAGCTTTGTTGTTTAAACCACTTTGCAGTTAAATTTTTAAAGCAATTTTGTAAATCACCCAGGGGAAAATTTATTTGGTTTTCCAAAAAAAAAAACCCTTTTTTATCCCGATACAATTTTACAGGAGTTTTTTTCACTTTGGTAGTCAAACTTTGTTTAAAGGCTTCTTTTCAGGGTTTTTTTAAATTTTAAATACAGCAATTTAGTTGTTTACCACAGGGAAATTGATAAGGGGCCCAAAAAAAAACTTTTTAAAATCCCTATACATTTCAGACAGGGGTTTTTTTTTACTTTTGGTCAGTCAAACTTTTTTGATAGATCTACTTTGCAAATTAAATTTGGGAAAACCCGCAAATTTTTGTAGTCAAACCAAAAGGTGAAATTTTTATTGGGCCAAAAAATACCCTTTTTTTTCCCTACCCCATTTCAGATACGTGTTTTTTTTTTCACTTTTTGGGGCAGGTCACTTTTGTTGATGTGCCACCTTGCAGGTTTTAAAATTTTAAACCAGCAAAATTTTTTTTGATTTGGGAAATTTTAGAAAGCTGTGATTTGCCGTCTTTTAATAAGAGACTTTCCAAAAATCTTCCATACCTTTTCAAATTTTTATCCTTTTTGAAAAAAGGGGGCGAAAATTTTAGGTGGTTTAAAAAGGGCAAAGAGGGTTGGGGTAGGACATTAGGGAAGGGGGAGAGAAAGGAAACGTTTAGTTGCAGGGCCGCAGGGCCCGTCATCGCTTGGGGGAAGGGCCCTGTGAATCTCAGTAAAAGGAAAAAGCGTCCCAAACTGTTCTTCAGGGTTAATGAACCTCATCCGCAGCCCTTTCCCCCTCGTCCTCCCATCCCCGGCCACAAATGTCTTTATCAGCATAACAGCATCCGGTTTCCCCCCATGAAGCAGCCCAAGTGTCAATCGTGTTTCCCCCCACTGGGATTTAAACCATTTTTTGAAGACCTCTTTGATGACAAAATTTCGGTTTTGGGGGCAGAAGGAATGTTAAAAGCAAGAGGCCAAAGGGTGATTTTCCCCTGCCTGTTTCCCCCTTTTTCTGAAGCCACAGAGGAGGGGGAAAAGGGAAACCCGGGCAATCGGCAAAAAAACCCGGGGCGGTCGCAACGCCCTTTCAGTCCCCCTTGCTTGTAGCCCGAAACCCTGGAGGGAAAAATGTTAGGAAAGACCAAGTCACCTTTTTGATGGGTGATGATTACACATTGCGGTTTCCCAAAGGGGCTTTTCAGGCCCCAATTTGCTTGCAGCGCTTCATCACTGGATGGGGAGGGGGAAGACTATGGGGGAGGGGTCAGTACGGGGGTTTTTACCCAAAAAAGGGGGAAAGGGGGGCGGTTTGCAAAAAAGTTCCCCCCTGATTTTGAATTTCCCCCACACGGTTTTGCGGAAACCCCCTCCCTTTGCTTATCGCCGTTTTAAAAAGGGCCCGGACCTCTCCAGCCTGGGCATTTCTTTGAGCAAGCTCTGGATTCACCAGCGATGTCATATGCCGCCATTTGCCGTAAACGATAAGTAGAGGACAAGAAACATTAGGTGTTTAACCTCACCAACATGTCTAGTCGCTATGCAGCGAATTGCATGGCGGTTGAATGGAGGCAACACTTGGCCAAAAAAGGGCAGGACCGACGCCGGCCCTCCAACCACTGTCACACCCCTCTGGCCTCCGCCTTCCTCCTCCTACCGCCAACCACCAAAGGTTCACTCAGCTGCCCATGTCCTCTCAGAGTCATGATCAGGGATCAGCCTCGCTTCAGCCTCCCACCGTGCCCGAGTACCAACTGCAACCACCAGAGGGGACCCATCCTACCCATTCTCCTTACGCCAGTTTGTCTACTGCACGCCGTACTGCGCCAGTAAGCAGCCAGCCTTCTGTTCTTTCCAGCAAGAAGCTGAAGTCGGCATTGCAGGCCTTTTGGCTGTGGAATGTTGCCTTTACGGTTCTGGTGGACACAGATGGGTTCCGCCACGTCATGGCCACTTGGCGTGGCCTTCCAAATACCAGATGCGAGCAGGCATTTTCTTTGCCAGAAAAAAGTCGTTTGTCCCTGCTCCTGGCCATCCACGTGTCATCTGTGTGTGTTTCGAATGCGCTGTTGTCGGTCTCTGTGGTCGGAAAAATGTCCATCTGTCCACCGAACACATGGACTAGTAAGCACGGCTCCAAGGCCGCCTTATATCTCATGTGACAGCTCACTCGGGTGAGCTGGGTGGATGTCTTGGGGGTGACGGTTGGCTCTCAGGATGGCGACACCTCTTCAAAAAACCGCAGGGATGGTGCAGGGTTCTATTCCCCAAGGTCCTCTGGTGGATCCACGTGCCAGAGAAACCAGGCCGTGTTGAAAATTAATCTGTCTTGGAGAGGACCGTCACTCACTAGGGTCAGGAGCTGTGGACGGCTTCTCGCAACGAGGACGAGGCTGGCTGGTGGATGGTGCAAAGAACCTTGTGACAAGGCATGGTGGTGTTGAGATAACGGGCGAATATGCTGGCCGCCTTAAAATCGGTAGGGCTGGAAGCACATCCACATTGCCTGGCACATTGTCATGACCTTGTCGTCTCGAGAATTTCTAAAGATGCTACCCGGGTCTGGCCTGCCTGCTGAGGTAAGGATCTAAGTCTAATGTTCGCACTTCCGCCGTTAGCACCCTGCTTCGTCCCGCCTGGCTGCGTTGCAGCGTCAGCTCGGCCTGCCCCCCGTCTCATTGTTGACGTGGCATACAAGCTGGAATTTCCCCCCCACCCTCCACATGCTCCAGCGATTGTGGCAGCAAGCGCAATGCCAGACGCAGTACGATGTACATCATGGCTGACAAGCAGCCGTGCGGACCCCGGGGGTTGAGCACCGAGTAGTGGAGGAGGTTGAAAAGAGCTTCTGCATCTCCTTGCCAGTTTTGAAGAAGCACCAAAATGGTCAGTGCGGATCTATGCTTGTCAGCTGAGCAATTGTGGTGACTCTTGTTCTGGAAACGATAGTTGGACAAACTCTGAAACAACAGGTCCCGCCAGACGTGGAGGAGGGAGACAGACACAGTTGCGGGAAACGGTGCCCATTCTCTCCGTCAAATCCACAAGGCCCGACAGTTTCAACATTTCATCGGTCTTTCTTAAGCAGTGGCTCGGGGTCCATGGGATAGTGGAAGGTGGCACATCAGCTCTCAGGTGCATCATCTCAGCAAAGTCAGGGCTGTGTTGAAGCTGTGCCTCGGAGGAAGCGGAGGAGGAGGATGAAGGAGGAGAGGAGGAGGGGTATTCCAGACACCGACGTTCCAAGTCCCTGCCCTTGAAGAGGTTGCTGCGAATTTGAGGCGGAGAGGAAGATGAGGTTTATCAGTTGCTAGTTGTGACCCTCGATACCAAGAGGCTTGGGATCAGGTCTCCCATCTCTGTCACATGGGGGAGACTGCTTGGATGCTCAAATTTCCTCAACATGATCCCTCACATTTAAGGCCATCTAAAATGAACAACAGTTACTGGGTGGCCCACCTCTGGATTCCCCGGTACCAAAACAAAACTCAGCACTTTCACTTCACACCCACCAAATAGAGAGGTTATAATGCAGGAAAATGGAGACCTTGCTGATTGATCAATATCTGGAGACATCTGTTGCGTCTGCATATCACGTTCCTCGCAAATGGAGCACGGTGGATAATAATCAGCGACGTGACAGCAGTAGTGTGCCAAGTAGCCGTTAGCGGCAGCGCTGCAGGCAAGATGGCAGGAAGCCTAATGGGTGACCTCTGTCATATCTTTATTTAACCACCTTCAACCAATGCATACTATGGAGGGCACACATCCAAAACACAGAGACCAAGCTTAAGATCATGGTGCACGACTATCTGCGTCTCAACACCAGTTTTTAGATGTGTTACCAGACCCAATAGACTTCTTGGTATCCAAAATGGACGATGGCCCGAGCTCCGCTTCCCCACCATCGCTCATAGAGGTGTTGTCCTGCCCAGCAGCCAGCGTCATTATCTGAGCGGACCTTCAGAACAGGCGGGAAGAAGGTCATTACTGACAACGCATACCGACTTTCACAGATAATGTGGATAGTTTGACTTTTATCTAGATGAATCAGGGCATGGAATCTCTGATGATGTTGTGGCCCCAATTGCCAAGGTCACCGATTAATTTGCCGGTTACTTCACATTCTTCTTAATAACAGTGAATGGTTCATCTGAAAACTTTTTTTAAAATGATCATTTCTTACTGCAATTTTTATTTCTCTTCCCAAAGTTCATTTTGTCATGGTTTTGCTGTTGAGGAGACTGTTATAAAGACAGCAAGGTTTCATGACAAACTCCGTAATTCCAGTTACTTCACTTTATCTTTAGAAGTTTTTCGCATTTGTTCATTGGTTTTTGAGGTCATGTTGCTGAGATACAGCTATAATTATGTCCTTGGAACAGGAAATGTATGGCTTTCTAGTGGCATTTCTCACATCACAATTTTTAATTCAGTGGCTGTGAGAAGTCATATTTATAATTTTTTGGGGTCATGTAGCTTGGTGGTACAGCAATAATCATGGTCCGTTGGAACAGAAATGTGGCTTTTAAGTGGCCAGTTTCTTCCTCACAATTTTAAACTAAGTGGCTGAGAAGTCATATTTTATAATTTTTTTGGGTCATGCTGCTTTGAAATGCAGCAATATACAGGTCCTATTATAAAAAAAAAATTTGTTTCTAACAGGGAGCATTGTTCCTTCACAATTGTCCAAGAAGTGATCAAGGGTCTTGCTTGAATTTTTGGGGGCTTTTGCTGTGACATTGCAGCTATACTTTACAGGTCCTATTATAAAATAAATGATGTTTCTAACAGTATTTTGTTCTTCACAATTGTCAAAAGTGGCTATGGGTCATGTTTGAATATTTTGAGGGCATTTTGCCGTGACATGTTAGTATATACGGTCCTATATAAAAAAAAATTTGTTCTAACAGACATTTGTTCTTCACAATTGTCAAGAGTGGCTCAAAGGGTGTTGGTGCTGTCAGAAACAGGAATAGGTAGGACACTGTTAATGGGACACATATTGCAAATGATTGTTTTTGCCAGATCTTTAACATAGCTATCAATCCCTGTATTGAGACAACTCATTTAATACAATTAAAAAAGAGAAACAAAGAACATGGAGGTGATTCCATCTATTTTAAAAATGTGCTTTTCTAGATTTAAACTTTGAAAAAAGCTTGCATGTACAAAATAGCTGTAACAAAATTTCCTCTGAATTGTACAAGGGGAGGTACAGAAAAATTGAACCAGATGTAGGTTATTCAGAGGACATTGGAGTAGGAGCATGGGACAGAGAACAAAGTACGAGACATTTTCCTCCAGCACGTTGAGTAAAAATGAGAACAAGGAATGCCAGAAAAAGGGCAACACTGGGTTGTTAACAGGAGCGTTAACCACCAGTGAAGCTCTATTGGTCCGCACTACATATGGTGAATGGGGGCGCATGCGCTTCCAGGTCTTGACTGTGTACTTCCGCTTACGCACTCTGCTTCAGGCCACGGACGGGATGCCAGCCTGGTCTCTCCTGGTCTTCTCCCCGCACCCACTGTAAGTCTTGCAGCTGGACCTACGTGTTAACGGATGCTGACGGCTGCACGTGGCTCTCACCGTAAGGCTATGTTCACACGGTGTATTTGCGGGACGTATTACGCCCCGCAATATACGCCGTGTGGACCGGTGGGCGGGGCGAGGAGCGCGGGGGGGGGAATGAGCAGGGGTGGCCGGCACTTGCCGGCCCATTGACGTGAATTAATAGAGGCGGAGTATTTGCGCCTAGTAATTCACATGTCAATTATCTCCCGCCCGGCGAGCTTACGGCGGGCTGGGATGAGGAGACGTAATCATAGTTTCTCTTTAGTAACTGTGAATTACCGTAATGAATGGGACGTTTTTTCGGCCCGTTAATTTGCGCACTTCGGCGCGTAATTACGGACGAATACGTCCCAAAACTTAGCCGTGTGAACATAGCTAAAGGGGTCAATCGGAGAGTTCACAATTTCTCTAAAAAATCAGATTTGAAAAAAAAGTTGATTCTGTAGGTTAAAGTTGTCAAAAAGGGGTCCCAAGGCTGGACACAGAAATTGCACAATTTGAGGCCTCTTAAAAATTTTCTTTTTATTTTTTTTGGGCTGGAGTCACTATCGGAGTCGCAATCATTATGATCTCCAGGGGAGTCTGTCCCCTAATACAATGAAGAAGGATTTGGAGGAAAAATGAAACCATTGAATTGATTGGCGGAATCACTCTAGAAGCCAGGAGGCAAAGTCTTCTCAACTAAGAAGTGTTTTGGGGATGTTAGGACATTTGTATTACCCTTATGGGGTGTGCGACGAATTAACACATCTACACGTGTAAGAAAAACACCTTTAAAAATAGGCAGGGAGGGGTGTATGTTGTATGTTTTCACACTTGGAAAAAAAGCAAAATGATAATAATGGTAAAACTAATAAATTAATACTTTCCTAATAAAATTCGTAAACAAACCTTGTGTACCAGATTACCAAAAAATATACCTAGATGAGTGTCCTGTACAAAATAGCATAGTGCCACTTTGTGATCAGTGGGATTCAAAAACAGGTTTAGGGGTCATGCTGTGGGGCCCAGGACAGGTATGGTCAATGTCCAGTCGAAACTAAAAATAGTGGTTTGAAGACTCCCCACCCTTTTTTTTCCGGCACTTTTAAATGTGGGGGTCATGCAGGTTTGGGGCTAATGCTGTGGCCCAGGACAGGTAAGTCAATGTCCAGTTCACCTAAAATGGTGGTTGAAGATCCTATTCCAAGCACTTTTTAATCTGTGGGTCAGACAGGTTTAAATTGGTCATTGCTCGGTACAGGACAGATATAGTTAATGTCCAGTTCAACTAATATGGCGGTTTCAAAGACTCCTTTTCCGCACTTTCTTATCTGTGGTGTCGACAGGTTTTAATGGTATACTGTGGTACAGAACAGGTATAGGTCAATGATCCAGTTCAACTAAAATGGTGGATTTGAAAAGACTCATTTTTTCTTGCACTTTTTAATTTGGGGGTCAGACAGGTTTTGTGGTCTATACTGCGGTCCAGGACAGGTGTTTATGTCAATGTCTCCGTTCAACTAAAAATGGTGGTACAAAGGACTCCTTGATTCTTGCACTTTTTAATCTGTGGGTCGAGATCAGGTTTAATGTTATACTGTGTACGAACAGGTATAGCAATGTCCAGTTTCAACTAAAATGGTGGTTGAAATGACTCCTTTTCCCAGTACTTTTTAATTGTGGAGTCAGGACAGGTTTAATGGTCCCTATGCGGTACCGGGACAGACAGTATATGTCCAGTTCAACTAAAATGGTGGTTGAAAGACTCCTTTTTTGGCACTTTTTAATTGTGGGTCAGACAGGTTTATTGGTCATAATGCAGTACAGGACGTTATAGTTATGTCTTTCAACTAAAAATGGTGGTTGAAGTGTGTCCTTTTTGGCTGCACTTTTTAAATCTGGGGTCATGCAGGTTTGGGGCTCTACATGCGTTCAGGAAACAGGAATATTCAAGGTGCTCAGTTTAATGTAAATGATGGTTAAAAACATACTGCTTCTGGCACTTTTTTAATGTTGTTGGGTGATGCAGGTTTAAGGGTGCAGGCTGTGGTACAAGACAGGGATAGTGAATGGTGTGTGTTTTTTTTTTCTGTGGCTTTTGTAAACCTAAGTGTGTTGACTAAGTGTTGATCGTATCCATTTGACTGTTGTGGGGATGTTAATTCCAGCTTCTCCATCCTGTTTGGGTGTAAGAATGATGGTGTTTCCTATACCCATAGATTGAATGGTCATCGGCGATAATCTATTATCGACTATCGGATATCTTATTGATAATTGCCGATATCGACTATCGACCCGATGACGATAGTCAACGTAATCGCTCATTACTAGAAGGGGAGGATTTTTTTTTTTTTGTATTTTAGTGGGAATTCAGGAGCTGCAGGTATAATTTATGAATGAAAGCTAATGTTGGGCAAGACACAAAGTGTAAGTCATGCCCCATTTTCTTTATCATTAACACATTGACTCTCCCATGCTCCTTTAGCTATGTCGCATGCTATACGCTGCAGTCACTTGCACAAGTGCCACCAGACTCTCATCCTGCAGATGTGATCGAAAGAAGGCCAACACATGCCAAAACGTCACACATATATTTGGTCTTACAGTATTGCCATTTGCAGTATTTCACTTGATGGTTGTACCATGGAGAGTTGCTATACCTGATGTTTGCTGTAAATAAATGATCTACATGTCATGAATTCAAGACGAGATGTGCCGAGGATTTACTCAAGCCTTATACTGGAACATGAGGTGAAATCTTCTGAACAGGGGCTCAGACAGCAAAACAAACATTACAGGGATGTTAACCTTCCCTGTACTATCCAAAATAAAAAAAATAGGCTGGAGTTACACTTAAAAAATTAGAAAGTTCCACTTTACACACAAATTCAGCTTAAAGGGGTTGTCTCAACAATATGATTAGCATTTAACACGTAGGGAAAGGTAAATTAAACTATTACCAATATATTGCTGTTTTGATTTTGCTCTGTTCAGGAGATAAAGGAGATTGTATCTACAGTGTACACAAGTGTCTCTGGGTGACTGACCACCTCTCCCTGTTCTTTCTGCAATCTGATTGCTCAAGCTGCCCTCTCCGACCATGTTGTTTCACTCCCAAGTTTAATCTCTGACACAGAAGCTTGTTTATTTAAGTTAATGACAAGTTTTAACACTTAGAGATATGAAATTTTGTACACGACAGATTATAAATCTCTTGCACTCATATCACTGTAACAGGATCAACTAGGAACAGCAGAGCTGATATGCTACTCACTCATATAGAACCACCCAGTATGAAGCTGGTGCAAACGCCCCTGCAGAGTTTCAGGATGTAATATAATGTAATTTATATTTAGTGACATTGTAAAATAAGAAATGTCACCAAAAATTCTTGAAACGAATGTTTAACCCCTTAACGACTGCCCACTGACTTTTGGCATCAGCTGTTGCGGGTTTTTCATCAACAACGACGTCTTTTGGCGTCACTGTAGACTTCGGGGTTGCGGCGCCTGACGCCGCAACTGCGCTCGGATCGGGGCTGTACTACACCCTCAATCCCAAAGCATCTCTTACGAGCACCGGGGAGGGGAGGAACCCTCTGTAACCTGATGCTTTAACCCTTTGATTGCGGCAGATCGTTACTGCAGCGCAATCAAAGGGTTCCCCTGCTCTGTCGGGTGATCGGAACACCCGGTCACCCAACAGAGCCCGGGGAACGGCTGCACAGTCAGCTCTAGGGACCTAGAGTGGCCCCAGAGCTGTCTGTGTAACAAGCCAGTGACCAGGACGCACTGTGTGCTGTCCTGAACACTGCCTGTGTCAGACTGACACAGATTATAATGTATTAGCATAGTTGCCAACCCTCCCGTTTTTGGCAGGTCACTCCCGCTAATGGGGGCCGTGTCCCGCCCCCCGCTAGGGTGGCATAACCTCCTGCCTCTTTAGAGAGGCTGGAGGTTATCGGTGCGCGGAGGCCTGGGGCAGCGTCTGTGGTGGGCCGCCGCGGGCGCTGTGCTCCGGGAGCTGCGAGCGCTGTGCGGGGGAAGGGGGTGGGGCTTAGCGGGACCCGTGAAGCTCCGCCCCCTTTCCCCGAGTTTGAAGAACTAGGCAGGCAGCAGGCCAGGTGCGTGCAGGGATGGCTGTGTGTGCGGGGTGGGGTGTGTGGGGCTGATTGCCTGTGAGGGGAGGGGTGTGTGTGCAGTGCCTGAGTGCTTGTGAGGGGAGGAGTGTGAACTAGGTTTTATTATTTAATTGTTCCGAGCTATCGGGGCACTGCCTTGCTCAGGGGGGGCATCTGTCTGGATCATGGGGGCCATCTGTCTGGATCATGGGGGCCATCTGCCTGGATCATGGGGGGCCATATGTCTGGCTCATGGGAGCATCTGCCTGGCATGGGGGCATCTGCCTGGCTCATGGGGGCATCTACCTGGATAAAGGGGGAATCTGCCTGGATAAAGGGGGCATCTGCCTGGCATGGGGGCATCTGCCTGGTTGGGGCATCTGCCTGGCTCATGGGGGCATCTGCCTGGCTCATGGGAGCATCTGCCTGGCTCATGGGGGCATCTGTATGGCTCATGGGGACATCTACCTGGATAAAGGGGGCATCCGCCTAGCTATTGGGGGCACTACCTGGCTCTTGGGGGCACTACCTGGCTATTGGGGACACTACCTGGCTATGGGAGGCACTACCTGGCTATTGGAGGCACTACCTGGCTATTGGAGGCACTACCTGGCTAATGGAGGCACTACCTGGAAGTAAGGGGCAATACCTGGATGTAAGGGGCACTATCTGGCTATTGGGGACAGCTACCTGGCTAGAATGGGGCATGAACCTGACTACAGGAGGATACTACCTGGTTACAGGGTTCAAATAGGCCACCGAGATACCTACCTATTGGGGCACTGTTTGGCGGTATCTCCCAGCTCTTCTGGATGCTGAATAGGCTATCCAACGTCCAAGAAAGCTGGGTGATGCCAAAACCCTAAATTAGCTTTCTTCCAGATCCATAACACAGTTAGGTGGAGTTTGGTGTGGCTTTTTCGAAGGGGCCGTGGCTTACATGCAAGATGGGCGTGGATATGCAAATTTTTGGCGCTGCGTGCTAAGCACGCCACCTTCAAGTCTCCTGCTTTATTACTTTCAAAAGTTGGCATATATGTGTATTAGCATATATGAATATGCTAATTAGAGATGGGCGAATTGATTCTAATGAAGTGGAATTCGTTTAGAATTTCAGGAAAACTTCGGTTCTGAACGAAGTCGAAGTTTGGGGTACTTCGGGTGAACGAAGTGTGCTTTTGATTGATAAAATGGCTGCGAGCACATGGCGTTACATGGGGCAAAGCACTCTGGGAGGAAGAAGGGCATAGCCTGCATGACATGTGCAGAGATGAAGCCAATCAGAGACCGGCGGGATTTTGTGACGTCACCGCACTATATAAGTCCGGGCGCGACGCCGGGAGCTCACACTCCTCTCACTGTGCTGATCAGGGAAGGTGCTGCCGCGGCTGATTGTTACTGAAGAACTGATTTTCAACAGCATTTTTGGGGGGGTTTCTCACTTTCTAAGACGCTTCTTTTAATTTTCTATTTCGATTTTTTGGGTATTGGACTAAATCCATTGGGGCCCCACTGCAGCTCCATATACATTTTAATGCTACTGCCACAGCACTTGAATATCAAAGGGGGGATCTAAGCCATTTCCTGTTGATTCAATTAAAGAAACAGGTTTTTAAAAATACAAATCCCCACTCATTTTTGGGCTCTCATTCTTTTCGCAATTACATCCAGGGGTTAATTAAGCGTTGTTTTTCTGCTGTGGTGACCCCAAAGAAACCGTCTTTTCACCGCCAAAAAATAAAATTTTTCCCTTTTGCATTTTCACAAGCGAAGGTTAATTACAACTTTTTCCTTGTTTTTACAAAAAATACCCAGTAAACCCCTACAAGCTATAGTTTGGGCTGCTCAATTCTTTTGCTCAATTTACTCCGGGGGTTAATTAACTTTTTTTTCTGCGTGGTACTCCAAGAACCGTTTTTTTCACCACCAAAAAAACAATTTTCCTGTACATAATTCACAAGCAAGGTTAATTACAATTTTTTCTCTTGTTGTGTACGAAAAAATCCCATTGTAAACCTACAAAGCTATAGTTTGTGGTGCTCAATTCTTTTCCCAAATTTTTACACCCAAGGTTAACAAAGATTTTCTGTAGTTTTACTCAGAAAAGAAACTTTCTTTTTCACCGCCACAGAAAAAATTCTGTAAAAAATTTTCATATCCAAGGAAATTAAGCCTGTTTGGCTTTTTACGAAAAACCTTTTTCCCTCAACCGGCCTTTTTCCAATTTCCGGGGGTTTCCCAACGAGTTTCATTTGGGGCCTGGGCTTTTAAATTCCACAAAATTCTGGAATTTAAAAAATTTGGGAAAAAGGGCAGTCAGCAGCACTTTGGGAGCAAAGAAATGAGGGCCAAAATCCCCCCGCTTTCTTGCAGTAGGTGGGAAAGTATAATTTTGGGGATGGCATGGGGGGGGCATGTTTGAGGGTCACCCTGCAAACCAAAAAAAACCGGGGGAGGGGGACAGCAGACATAAAAACAAATTGATGATGAGTAGCCGACCGCACTTTTACCGGGGGAAGCAAGGCTTCACATGCAGGAAAGAGGTCAGCTTGCACGTCAGCACGCGCGCAGCAAGTGGGTTTTTGTGGCCGTTATTCGCAGGTAGCAGCAGTGTGAGGGCGGGGGGGCCCAAACGGCCACGGTAAAAACCCCTTTTTCAGGCCAAAAAAGTACGCACAGGGGGTCAGCAGCAGGGCGGAGAGTCCCTCAGGCGGGCATTTGGTGGGAAAATCAGCTACTCACGGTTTTGGGGGAGTCTTTTCTAAACACCGGAGGGCCGAAATGGGGAAGTAAATCTTTGGGGAAAAGTAGGGTGGCCAGGGGGCAACATTGGCACCAGGCCCCGCTCAACACACACGTCACCACCTGTGGCCTGGAGAAATGTGGCTCAGATTGGGGGTCCATCCTGCCCCGCAGCGCCATGGCACGCATCCATTGCAGCCAGTCAAGGGTCCCCCACCTCTGTAGAAGGGACTTTTCTCTTTTGGGACATCTCCCGTCCCGATGCTCCCCCCGCTACTCATGGGCGCCAGCCCCGTCTTCAGCAAAGCGATTGCAAAGAGACAAAAGTAGTGTCCAACCTCCTAAGGGGCAGCACTGACCCCTCCGTCCAAGTTGTTGGGACTGCATCCCCCCCTTTCCAAATGTGGACTCTGCACCATTTAAGAACTAATGGCTTTGCCAGCCGAGATGGAGAGTTCCAAGCCGTAATTTCTTTTCCAAAAAGGCAGTACCAGCACTTCATAAATATGTAGAACAGAAAGTGGGCCAGTCCTTGAGCTTATCGGTTTGTTCCAAGGTGCACGGCAGCGTGGACGTCTGGAGCTGTAACTACGGTCAGGGCCAGTACATGTCCTTTACGGCCCACTGGGTGAATGTGCTTCCTGCCCAGGCACACCAACAACTTGGACAGGAGACGCCGCTTTCTCCTCCACGTTGTCAAACTGCGGCTCCTGCGCCAATGTCCGCCTCCTCCACCACCACCACCATCTCAGCCTCCACAAGTACTGCTCCATCATACCACATGTGTAGGGCACAGCGGTGTCACGCAGTTCTACACCTGGCTTGCCTCGGCGAACGAAGTCACACAGGGGAGGAACTGCTCCACATCATGCAGCAAGAAATCGATGTGTGGCTTTCTCCGCGCCAACTGCAAATCGGAACCATGGTGACGGACAATGGTAGTAACATGGTGTCCGCGCTGCACCGAGGAGGGATGGTCCATGCGCCCTGCATGGCGCACGTGTTCAATCTGGTTGTGAAAAGGTTCCTGAAGTCTCCCACAGATCTTCAGAAGATTCTGAAAATGGCCAGGAAACTGTGCATGCACTTTATCCATTCGTACAAAGCCAGGAACACCCTCCTCGAGTTGCAGCGGCAGAACGGCCTCCCCCAACACACTCTGATATGCGATGTTTCCACCCGTTGGAATTCCAGCCTGCACATGTTGGACCGACTGTATGAACAGAGAAAGGCCATTAACGATTTTTTGATGATCCAGACGGACAGGAGTACTCCCCTGTGTAACTTTGATGTCAGCCAGTGGCAGCTCATGGGTGACACCTGCCATTTGTTGAGGCCCTTCGAGGAGGCGACGTTATTGTCAGTCGCCAGGACTACGGATGAAATAACGTCATTCCACTGCTTAATGTCCTGAACAGATGCTGAAAAATCTGTCTGGGCGGGGACTGGAGATGTGGCGACTACATCTCGCAGCCACATGAGTCCGCTGGGGACTGAAATGGAGGAGGAGGAGGACATTGGAGCAGAAGCATTGTCTGGTGAAATGAGTGGATTTTCTACCCAGGTGACAAGAAGGAGGAGCAGGAGCAGTTGGAGGAGTAGATGGAGATGAGGAAGACGAGCAGATGACCCGCAAGCACCGTGGCAGTATACAGTGGAGATGGAGGCAGAGAGCCCCTCGGAGTCACTTGTGCAGATGGCCCGCAGTATGTTGATTTGCCTGGCTAGTGACAGCTGAATAGTCAGCATCCGGCAGAGGGATGACTTCTGGCTCTCCACCCTATTGGACCCTCGCTACCGGTCCAAAATGGAAGCCTTTTTCCCAGCTATTGAGGGGGAGGACAAACTCAAATACTATAGGGAAATCCTCCGTAGTCAGTTGGCCGCTGCCCATGTGCGGCAGCGTCCCTCCTCTGACAGGTCTGACCGGGAGGTTCCTCAGCGCTCACCTACTACTGCCGCGGCTGCTGGGGGAAGTGGGGGGGGTAGGAGCAGTACCAGCTCCATCAGCAGCAACCTAAGTCTGGAATCATTGATGAGCAGCTTCCTTCACCCGCCTTGTGTGGAGGTCAGTCGCCAGCAGCAGCATCAGCAGGACCTGGAGCAGTCCCTGAACCAACAGGTGGTGGCCTACATGGACAGCACTCTGCCACCCTAATTAGAAGAACCGCTGGACTACTGGGCAGCCAAACTGGATGTGTGGCCGCAACTTGCCGAGTTTGCAGTGGAGAAGCTGTCCTGCCCGGCCAGTAGTGTGGCATCAGAGCGGGTGTTCAGTGCGGCGGGGGCCATCGTTACCCCAAGGAGAACCCGCTTGTCCACAGGAAATGTGGAACGACTGACCTTTGTCAAGATGAATCAGGCATGGATCGGCCAGGATTTCCACACACTAATGCCTTAGGCGTCAGTCTGGGTTCAAACTACCTGCCTCAGCCACTATTCTGATGCCGCCACCCACCTGATACCACACATCTGCTGACAGTTTTATCCACTCCCTACCACTACTTTACCGGGGACGGGTATTGCCACCCACCTCAACATCTGTCTTTGTCCACTCATCCCTAAAGCGCTGCGCGTTGCTTGCCGTGACATCCACCTGTTCTTGTGCCACTCTCTGACCTCAGCGCCCTCTGTTGTTGCGCCGGTCTCTACACACTGGTTTTGGGCCACTGCCTGACCCATCGCTGTTCCCGGGACCTCCACCTCTTCTTTGTGCCACCCGGGGCCTACTACTGTTTGCCACCTCCAAATGTCTTTGTGCCACGCCTGACCTCATGCGCGGCTACCGGACCTCCACTCCTGTCTTTGGTCCACTCTTGGGGCCTACCCCTTTTTTTCCCACCTCCAAAAGCATTTGCCACCCCTGACCTCTCGCGCTGCCGTGCCCTCCACACTGTGTCATTGTGCCACTCTTTTGGCCTACTACTGTTTTGCCACCCCAAATGTATTTGCCACTGCCTGACCTCAGCTCTTTTGTGGCTGCTGTCGTGACCTACACACTGTGTTATTGTCCCTGTCTGACCTCACCTGCTGTGGCGCTGCCGTGCCTACACACGTGTCATTGTCCCACTCGGGGCCTACCCCCTGTTTTTGCCACCCCCAGAATGTCATTGTCCCACTTCTGACCTCATGCGCTCCCCCTGACCTACACACTGTTCTTTGTCCACTCTAAACCTCATGCTGCCGTGGCGCTGCCGTGACCTACACACGGTCTTTGTCCACCCCTACCTCTGCTGCTGCTGGGGGCTGCCATGACCACACACGGGCCATTGCCCCCACTCTGTGCCTCCCCCTTTTTTTTTTGCCCCATTTAAATGTCATTGGCCCACTTCTGACCTCATCTGCGTTTGGGGGCTCCCCCTAACCTCCACTGTGTCATTTGCCACTCTTTTGGCCTACTCCTGTTTTTGCCACCTCCAGAATGCATTTGCCCCTCTGACCTCATCGCTGGGCTGCCGCCGTCCCCTCCACCTGTCCTGATTTGCCACCTGAGCCCTCAGCTTGTTTTTTTTCCCATTTTCTCTGCATGACTTTTTCAGCTACATTTCCCCCTTAGTTTTTTGGGCATTTTGCCCTCTTAAGGCCCAGGGGAATTTTTTAGGAAGCGATTCTAAGAGCGGCGGCAGTCATGTGCGTGTCATACTAAAACACAAAATTTAGAAACCAAACCAAACTCCCCTCAATTTAAGCATGGGGACACGTTCTAAAAAACACCCCGCCGGCTCGGTGCAGCCCGGAAATAGTGTTTTTTTAAAGGATTTTTCCCCCCAATAATTTAAAAGAATTAAATTTTTGTCGGAAATTCAGCGAAGTCACCGAAACGAATTTTTGAAAATTTGCCCACTCTAAAACAAAACATTACTAATGTAAAAAAAAAAATTAAAAAAAAAAAGTAAAACATTTTCCCTTCATGGGGTTTTAAAAAGGGAAAAAAAAAACACAAAAAAATTAAAAAAAAAATAATAAAAAAATTAAAAATAAAATAAATATTTAATAAAAAAAAATTGTGCATAAATTACACACACAAAAAACCTACACATATTGGGGACCACAGACCAAAGACCCCAGAATTAATCTACAAGTTATTAATGTAAAATATGAACGATGAAAAAAAAAAAAAAAAAATTTTTTTTTTTAAAAAAAAATTCCTGCAATTTTTTAAATAAGTGAACTTAAACTTTTCCCCCCCATAAAAGTACAACTTCGCAAAAAAAAAAGAGGCTTAAATCCAACTGCGTCATTGAAAAACTAAAAAAGTTACAACTTTTTTAAACGCAAGGGGGAAAAAACAAAAAAACATTCGGTCATTAACATTTTTCAGGCCGGGGATTTAAAGGGGTTAACTTAGTTTTATATAAAGGTCTTTTTTTCAGAGGGAATTTTTTTCCCCTTTTAATTTTTCAGGCAGTAATACTTATTTTAAAATTTTGATAAGCCCTGGCCCTTAGTTCCAACTTTTTGAAAATGAAAAACCCGGAGATTTTTAGGGGGCGGGCGCAAGCGGGGCGGGGAAAAAATTTTGCTTTGGACACCCCCCAAAACCCCCTTTGTCGGTATGCCACCCCCCTTTCGAAAAGCCAACCCACTCCACCAACTGCATAACGTTTTGGAAAAACCCAAGGAAATATCCCCTTTTATGGGCCAGGTAGAAACCCCCCCTTTAAGCGGTATCCCCCAAACAGGCAGATAGATGCCCCCCTTGTAGCCAATAGATCCCCCTCTGAACCGGTAGGTCCCCCCCTTTTTTTAGCCGGTGGGGTCCCCCCCTTTTGGGTTTACCGGGTAGGTGCCCCCTTGTTACCGGGGAATTCCCCCCAAATTTTTTCCCCAAATACCCCCCCCTCTGTTGCCAGGTAGAGGCCCCCTCTTTTGCCAAGTAGACCCCCCCTTCTGTTCCCGGGTTTGCCCCCCCCTCTTTTCCCAAAGGAAGATCCCCCCTTTCTGTTGCCAGATGCCCCCTTTGGTTGCCGGGTAATGCCCCCTCTTTTCCCAAGGTAGGCCCCCTCTTTTTGCCGGGTAATGCCCCCTCTTTGGGCCAGGTAGTGCCCCCATTGTTGCCGGGTGTCCCCCCCTCTTTCCCAGGTAATGCCCCCTCTTTTGCCGGGGGTTAGATCTCCCTCTGTTGCCCGGGAAATCCCCCCATTGTTGCCAGGATTTCCCCCCTCTTTTGGGCCGGGTAGTCCCCCCTTTGTTGCCGGGTTAGACCCCCTCTGTTCCCCCGGTAGATGCTCTCCTGTTGCCGGGTAGTCCCCCATTGTTCCGGGAAATTTGTCCCCTCTTTGCCAGGTAGATCCCCCCTGTTGCCAGGTAGATCCCCCCCTCTGTTGCGGGTAATTCCCCTCGTTGCCGGGAATTTCCCCCCATTTTTTGCCGGGTAGATGCCCCCTGTTGCCGGTAAGTGTTTCCCCCCATTGTTCCGGAAATGCCCCCTTTGGGTTTCCCCCAGGGGTGGGAGTCCCCCTCTGTTGCCGGGTAGTGCCCCCATTGTTCCAGGAAATGCCCCCCTTTTTGCCTTTTAAGATGCCCCCCTTTTTCTTTTGGGTTGGTTTTTGGGGGTCCCCCCATTGTTGCCAGGTAGATGCCCCCTCTTTCCGGGTAATGTCCCCCTTTTGTTCCCGGGTAAGTGCCCCCTTTGGGTTGCCGGAAAATTTCCCCCCTTGTTGCCAGGTGGGCCCCCCCATTGTTGCCAGTAGTGCCCCCTCTGTTGCCGGTAGATCCCCCTCTTTTTGCCGGGTAGTGCCCCTCTTTGCCGGGAAGTCCCCCCATTGTTCCCAAATAGATGCTCCCTCTTTGCCAGGAAATGCCCCCTTTTTGCCGGGTAGATGCCCCCCTCTTTTGGGCCAAAGGGAGATTCCCCTCTTTGCCGGGTATTGGCCCCCATTGTTCCCCGGGTTAGTCCCCCCCTCTTTTCCCAAAGGTAGTCCCCCTTTTTGGGTTGCCAGGTTTTCCCCCCTCTTTCCCCAGTAGATCCCCCCTCTTTTGCCGGATGCCCCCCGGGTTGCCAGGTAATGCCCCCTCTTTTCCGGGTAGTCCCCCCCATTGTTCCCAGCAAACCCCCCATATAGCAAAATAAAAAAAAAAAAATCCACTTACCTCACCAGGCTCCTGCAGCACGCCGTTCCGGACGACCCTTCCTAGCGGCGCGGGGGTAAAATGAGGGGCAGCCGCCTCACTCCCCCCTGCACCGCGCGTCCCCCCCCTGCCCGCTGACCTGTTTGGGGCGGCGCACCCCAACCGCCCCCGACATAAGGGGGGGGAGGCAGGAGGGAGCGATCCCCCCTCCCCTCCTCCCTGCACCGAGATCCCGGGGGGCCCTGCGGCCCTTCACCCGCCTGTAGGGAAGGCCCCCCCGGCGGCGCCAAAGTAGCGCACTAGCGCTACTCCCGTCGCCGCGGCCCCCTTTAAAAAAAGCCCCCCCCCCCTCTGGCGGGGGGAGGGAACCAACTTTCCCCCAAAGGGGGGAGGGGGCCCCCCAAAAAGCGGGACCCCCCCGCCAAAAAAGGGGGGAGTTGGATGTAAGCTCTTGGGATCTTTTTAGAATTTTAAAAAGTAAAAGGGTTAGGGATGAGCGATTATAAAACGACAAAGTTGAAATCGGGACGGTTTTTAAGGGTTTATCAAAATTTCCGATCCCCCGCGATATTTTAGGTGAGAATCTGTACATAATCTATTACTATGCGCCATTTTCACCGCTTCCTGTCATTTTGGCGGCCAGCAAATCAGCTTAGAGAATAGAGCAGGGTGAGCTGGGTGTGCGACGTCATGACTGGGATATGTATGGTTGTCATTGGCTGGAAAAATCACATGACCTCGTTTTGCATAGAACAGCGTTTCCTGTTCATCATCAGTGTTTCAGTGTCTCTCACTAGAGCGGGACGTGTGCTAGGTCTCTCTCAGTACAGCTCAGCTCAGAGACACAGTTCTCTTTATTCATACAGACAACTATGCTTTAGCTGTGAACATTAGAACATAGGTAGATTAAGAATTTCAACTCTTAGTTAGTTAGACAGAGACTTTTAAAGAAGCATCCAGCGCTGTACAGCCGCGGAGGGGTGAACACAGACAGACAGGCTGGCAGGCAGGCAGGCTTTTGAAAGGAGAGTGTATATTGTGCAGCCCAGACTCTGCTTTGAACCTGCATTGAAATGGCTTTTTTTAACCAGTTTTTGGCCAGCACACCTTGCACCTGAGGTGAAATTGTACATTTTATTTTGTGAAGCCCAGTTTTGTTCAAAGACCCACCTTGTACTTATATTAGGATACAGAAATTTTCTAGTAACTGCAGGTATAGTTCAATGGTGCAAAACCCACCTTTTATTATTCGTATAACTGTTAAATAGGTGTTTTTCACTTTGGCGCAGCCCAGTTTTGTTCAAAGACCTATCATACACTTATATTAGGAAACAGAAATTTGCTAGTAACTG
The DNA here is from genome assembly GCA_025379985.1 of Phyllomedusa bahiana. Taxonomy (NCBI): domain Eukaryota; kingdom Metazoa; phylum Chordata; class Amphibia; order Anura; family Hylidae; genus Phyllomedusa; species Phyllomedusa bahiana. The sequence continues at coordinate 43,770 of JAODAL010007492.1, read as the reverse complement.
CAGGTGTATTTCATAGGTGCAAAACCCACCTTTTATTATCCGTATAACTTTTAAATAGCTGTTTTTCACTTTAGTGTGGCCCAGTTTTGTTCAAAGAGCCACCTTATACTTAAATTTGAATACAGAAATTTTGTAGCAACTGCTGTTGTATTTCGTTGGTGCAAAACCCACCTTTTCTTATACGTATAACTTTTAAATAGTTGTATTGCACTTTGGTTCGCCCCAGTTTTTTTCAAATAGCCACCTTGTACTTAAATTTGAATACAGAAATTTTGTAGTTACTGTTGGTGTATTTCATTGGTGCAAAAACCACCGTTTGTTATCTGTATAACTTTTAAATAGCTGTATGGCATGTGGTGCGGCCCTAGTTTTTTTTCAAATAGCCACATTGTACGACAATTTTGATAGAAAAATTCTGTAGTAACTGTTATCGTTTGTCATTGCTGCAAAAAATGCAATTTCTCATCCGTGTAACTTCTGAATATTTTTATTGCGCTCTGTGAATCTCAGTTTGGCGCAGATAGCGCACTTGTATGATAGTTTGTTGAAAACTATCAATTCCTAGTCCTACTGGGCAGTTGTAAATCCCTGGGACTGAATGAAGAACACTGTTGATTTTGTCTTACGGTTCTTCCACCAGACCGCATTTCACAGGTATTCGCTAGAAACAATTCAGTTTCTAATCCTAGTTGGCTGTAGGGAATTAGAGGGATTTAAGAATAACTGTGATTTGCCGTCTTTCAATAAGAGACTGTCAAAAACTCTTCCGTACCTTCTTAAATTTTTATCTTTCTGAACATGGAGCGAAATGCAGGTGGTAAGCGAGCAAAGAGGGGTGTAGGACATGGAGGTAGAGGTACGAGAGAAGGTGCTCCTTCCAGTGCTGGCGACAACACGCAAGCTGTGAATCTCAGTAACGAACAGCGTTGCCAATCTGTTCTTCAGTGGTTAATGCAACCTGCATGCTGCAGTCCACAACGGGCATAGTCAATGTCCTGTTCAACTAAAATGGTGGTTCAAAGACTCCTTTTTCCGGCACTTTTTAAATCTGGTGGTCATGCAGGTTTGAGGCTCATGCTGTGGCCCAGGACAGGTATAGTCAATGTCCAGTTCAACTAAAATGGTGGTTGAAAGACTCCTTTTTTCGGCACTTTTTAAATCTGTGGGTCATGCACGTTTGGGGCTAATGCTGTGGCCGAGGACAGGTATAGTCAATGTCCACTTCAACTCAAATGGTGGTTGAAAGACTCCTTTTTCAGGCACTTTTTAAATCTGGGAGTAATGCAGGTTTTGGGCTCATGCTGTGGCCCAGGACAGGTATAGTCAATGTCCAGTTCAACTAAAATGGTGGTTGAAAGACTCCTTTTTCCGGCGCTTTTTAATTTGTGGGTCATGTAGATTTAAGGGTCATGCTGCGGTCCAGGACAGGGATATTCAATGTCCAGTGAAACTAAAATGATGGTTCAAATCATACTGCCTTCTGACACTTTTTAATTTGTGGGTCATGCAGGCTTAAGGGTCATGCTGTGGTACAGGACAGGGATAGTGAATGGTCTGTCAGTTTTTTTCTGTGACTTTTGTTGTCTAATTGTGTTGCCTAAGATGTAGCAGGTATCCATTTGACTGTTGTAGATGTTAATTCCAGCTTCTCCAGCCCTGTTTGGGTGTAAGAATGAAGGTGTTGTTCCTCTCCCATAGACTGTAATGGTCATCGGCGATTATCTATTATCGGATATCGGCATGATAATTGATGATATCGACTATCGATCTGATGACGATAGCTGATGCAATCGCTCATCACTATAATTGATAAATCGTTCACAATAACAAGCAAAAAAAAAATTAAGGAGGTTTCACACATGCCTTCTTTTGGAAAAATGTTGCAGTACTTTTTTAAGGCAATGCTGGGAGTGGACATAAAGAGAATGGATAATAGAAAGGAAGTTTTAATACTTCCATTTCCACTACTAACTTTGGCTCAAAAGTTCGCATGGCATTTTTAGATATATGTTTGGGTACGTTTTTCGTACCCTAATACGTATCTAACAATGCTCCTGTGTGATTACATTAGTTTCAATGTAAAACACGTATCGGCGTTCAGACAATACGGGCAACATGCATGAAATTTGGCTTTAACACACCAAATTTCATACGCATTATACTGGCATAGAATGCACCTGATTTATAAACCCGCTCCGAGGGTGGGAGGCCATCCCCACAGTCCGGTCCGGGTTTTACTGGACCTCTTGAGGCCTTTAAAGCCTGCTGTACCTAGACCTAGGGAGGGTGTACCTGAGGCATTTGTCTGGGGAGCCATTTTCTCCACAATGTGCTGCTGTTTGGAGCAAGAAATAGTTTCCCTGAAGCAAGAAAGAGGCTGAACTTGATGGTCTGCACATGGACTAGGAAGCACCACATGGTCGTGTAAGAACTTTTACTGTACATGATTAAGCTGGAGACAAGCCTTTTTTTGTTTGAGTTAAATGGTTGTTGTGAAGCCTCCTCTTGAACTGGCTCAGGTATACCACTTTGAAAGTGGTTTACCTGTTCTAGCAGTAATGCGCCTAGAAATGCCGTAGCGAAGCTACAAAAATGTAGCTTTGCTACGAGTCTAGTGCGCCCCGCCTCCCAGAAGTGGGGTGCGGGAGATTTAAAAATGTATGAATGGGGCTGTGCCTGATATTGGGCTGAAAAGATGCCAGATATCTCGCACAGCCCCATTCATACATGTCGCCCAACATGTTTTTACATTTGTGATGTGTTTAACGGATCTGATCAAAGAATTGACGTGTCAATTCTTGATCCATCTTACACATCACAAACCCTATTTAAAATTACAGGTTGCGTTTCTGCAATCCAAAGCACGTATCTACACACATAACACACTTTGGGTACGTGTTTGGATACGTTTTACGCAATATGTTTTTTGAATCGAAAAATGTATTGCAAAACGCCATGTAAACATCCCCTTAGGATGAGAGTATGCAATGCAGTTGTGTTGTGGATGTGCTGTGGTTTCCTTTCAAGTACAATAAATTGCATATAGTTTTTGCATTCAAGATGCTGATAGCATTTAACATGTAGGGAATGAAGACTATTACACAAAAATTGCTGTTTACATTCTGCTTTGGTCAGGATAATTTATCTCCTCTTAGAGCTCACAATTTTCCCTTAGTTACCGACCACCTCACCATACCTCTCTCCTTCCTCTGTCTCGTATCTGATTGCTTCACAAAGGACACAGTCATCCAAATTTTTCTTTTCACATATTGACAAGCAATATATGGATTTTCTTTTTTTATAAATGAGTATACATACACACTGTGAGACAGTGACAGGGGGAATAGTGGACGGAAGATATATTTCCCCAAGAGTCCTCTCCTATGCTGCCTTAGGCGGTACCTGGGCAGATGCGTGTCACCGAGGGGCCTGGACTCGGTGAAGGGAAGCCGACAGTCCTGTGTGTCAGTAGCACTATGCTACTGACATGTTGTTTAGTATAAGCGGTTCCAATCCGCTTGTGTCCGGGTCGGCTTTTCCTGGAGTGGTCAAAGAGCCGGGTGGGTGGCCACTCCCACGCCCCAGGTGAGGCGGGGCTCAGGCCTATAAAGCCTGAACCTACAGGCCTGTGTTTGGTGCTGGTGTCACGCTGTGGAAACAAACCATGCTGTGAGTAACAGACGCTGTCTGCAACTAAGCATAGTGAGGGATAAACTGTGTGTAGCTAGCGCTCAGCCGAGCAGGCGTTTATTTATGTTTAGCCTGAAGTCAAGGCTTGTTTTTGTTTTTGTTATGTGCTGCTGAATAAACCCAGGCAGCGCCTGGAACTTGAACTATTTCCGTGTCACTGTCTCTGTCTGTGGAAGCCCTGTTTGCCTACCTGACGCTATATATATATATATATATATAGTGCGAATTAGCATCACAAATGGTAGGCAAACAAGCAAAAATGTTGGTGCAAAACTAAAGGGTTTTATTGACACAGCAGAAAAAACAACAGGAACAAAACAGTTCAACAGGAGGCTTCACAGCAGCTGTTTAATTCAAACACAAAAAAGGCTTGTCTCCAGCTTAATCATGTACAGTGAAAGTTCTTACATGACCATGTAGTGGTTCCTAGTCCGTGCACAGACCAGCAAGTTCTGCCTCTGTCTTGTTCCAGGGCAACTTTTTCTAGCTCCCGACAGCAGCACACTGTGGAGAAAATGGCTCCCCAAAGAAATGCCTCAGGTACCCCCTCCCAAGGTCCAGGAACAGCAGGCTTTAAAAGCCTCAAGAGGTCCAGTAAAACCCGGACTGGCCTGTGGGAACGGCCTCCCACCGTATATATATATATATATTAAAATTTGTCACAGTTCCTTCTAACTTTCCCTCTGATGGCGGCAGTGAGAGGATTGCTTGATGGTTCTTCTTCCAGGTCAGCTATGGCCTGAGAGGTGTGCGTGTTATCAGCAGGGCCTGATTAGTGTGATGAAATCTGGAAGCTCCCCCCAGTGCAGAAAAAGATTAACCCATGTTCATGTCATATATTTCTCTTTGCCATGTCTTTTCCCTATAGCTTAGTCTAATCTTTATCTATCCCTGTCTAGAGAACAATACAACAATCATTACTACTATTTTAAGGAGTTTTACTAATCACCACTAAAAAAAGATTGTATGGGCCGGTTCACACGGCTTATTCATGCCGTAATTGCGGGACGGATTCCGTCCGCAATACGGCTTGAATAAGGGGCGGGGGCGCTGCCCGCCGGCCCCATAGACTTTCATTATCCACGGCGCGTATTCCGCCGGGATAATGAAAATGTCACTTTCTCTCCCCTCAGCATATTCGCCGAGCGGGTAGGAGAGACGGAATCCATAGTTCTCTATGAGAACTGTGGATTACCGTAACGGCTGGGACGGATTCCAGCCGTATTGCAGCACAGTACGGCGCGCAATACGTCTGGAATCCGTGCCCAAAATAAGCCGTGTGAACGGCCCTTATGTCATTTTTTAATTGCATAGGTTTGCTGAAATAAAAAAAAAAATACTGCCAAACATTTCCAGAAAAGTTGCTTTCCACAAAAATACTCTTTTCTGATGGAAGAGTCCCTTTATCTGGTGAGTATCGGAATTATCCGTCAGAACAGTTGCTATGGATACACTGTCACAGTTACATTTATATAGGGTTCCAATGCTATGTTTCCCTAGCAACAAGTCTGTCCCAGATTTTCCAGGCATTCAGTCGAGAACCAAAGTGGCAATGGGCAAAAAGCAAATGAGGAGCAAAGAAGTCTGACAGTATTCAACAATTTATTTTGTTTTCATCTTACAGCTTTTGTATTGTTGAGTTACTAAATTATACAGTACAGTGACTTCTAGGAGGAACCTCAAAGCTATTCTCCAGAAATGATCCGTTAGCAGATGAGGAGTTAATGAATTTTCCTCTAAATGCTGAAGGTCTGTGTACTGGTCAGCCTTCCCTAGAAACCCAGGGGAGGTTAAACTTAAAACCAATATGCCATCCTCCGAGATGAGTTCAGCCTGGAGGAGGCAGTTCAGTTCATTAATGTTAGAGCAGCATCTGTGCTCCGACGCTGATCATAAAAGGAACAGATTTTCTGGCTTTATATTTAATGCCTGTCTTCTTAGTAAACAATTTTGGGTATACAGTGAAGTCCTTGGACTCGGTAACTTCAGTGCTGACTAATTTATGACTCTGGAAAAGAAAATAAAGAAAAGATGTTTTTTTTTTCGTTCTATCACATCATATTCCTATTCGGTAAAGGAGACTACATCATTTCTGATCGGTGCAAAAATCTTGGTCTCTGTGGTAATAGACTACTTCAATCATTTAATAAATGGTCAGATAGGTAATTCTTGGTAACTCTAGTAGCTGTGTTCCCTCAAGTTACAACGGAGTCAGGATACAATGAGCCTCATTTATCAAAACTGTCTAAGAGTGCATTCCCAAGGCAAAGACAAAATACCGGTCGGATTTTCCAACCCATTTTTTTGTCTTTTTTCGGCACATAGGGGGACGGGTTTTATCTACGGTTTGTGGATTCAAGCCGCCCCCCTTCACATTTGTATGTTCATGTTCTGCCTGAAAACCAGGTGAAAGAACGAACATGTTCTCAGTTTTTCGTTATTCAAGCGGAGTAAAAAAACGTCTGGCAGAAAATCCTCATTGTGTGAACTACTGCACGGACTTTCTATTTAAAGGAGTTGTCTCACTACATTGATTCATCTTACCTCAGTCCTGCTTTCTTGGTTTCACTTTGAATTCAGGGGCGTGTTTACTAGTTTCTACTAGGCTGCAGTAGAAGTCAGGTCTGTAGCTATAGCAACCAGTGCTGGCAGCCTATCATGAGAGAGTAAACAGGTTTGTAGCTATATTGACCTGAGGAGCTGATGCAGCCCATACAAGAGGGGATATCTAGGAATAAGTAGGACACTCTTAATGGACACATATTGCAAAGTGACTTGTTTTTGCAAGATCTTTATCATAAAAAGCAATCCTTGTAGTGAGACAACCCCTTTAAGTCTATGTAAAAGGTTGACAGTCAGTTTACAGTCGGTTTTCAAATCTCGAAAACCGTCTATAAAACTGAGTGAAAACCCTGCCATGGGGACGGCTCTAAAAGAAAATATGTCCTTATTGCTCAAAGCAACCGATCAGAGCTCAGCTTTCATTTTTTCAGAGTGATTATATTAAAAACTGAGCTCTAATTGGTTGCTATGGGCAACAAGGACAGTTTTGGTAAGTTTGGCCCAGTATTTTCATCATGCATGGTCTTTCCTGAGACATTGTATGTCGAAAACAGGTTCAGCATACAATGTCCCAGATGTGGGGTGGACACCATCACCCATGCCAGTTAATAGGAGCTGCAGTCTACATCAATAGACAACATGGACTCTATTCATTTATAATAGAGTTATGAGATATTGATTTCTCTGTTACTAATCTCCCCTTAGGAATCTTCCAATTTTGTTATCTGGAGGGAAGAAATGTGTCAGAGTAAGTAATGAGTTATACTTGGAGTAACTAAATTCTAACTAAAAGACTGAGGCTGTTTTTTTCTCAGCTCTTAGTATACATAATCTCTGTTCTTGTTTTTTTTTTTTGCAACAAGTATTTATAGGGGCATTGCAGGTTCTATAGGGCTGGTGCTGGATACGGAACCGCCCTTTTTGGAACGATTACCCTGTCTGTGGAGGAAAGGACAAGTATAGTATCAACAGGGTAAGATCCCAATGTTGTTGTGTTTCCAACAACCGCCTGGTTGACATACGGTCTCTCCTATATAATGGAAGAGATGACGTCAGAAGCACAACCTGGATCGTGTTAAGAAAAGACAACAAGTAATCGTGAGTCCCTATAACTGTATGATTCTGAGTATTTTTAAAGGAATAGTTGTCCAATATGTCAATGAAAAAATATTGTGTCTTTTTTAAATGTGTAGGCACTTGTAGGAAGTTGGACAGTGATTTTTCTTGAGTCCTACAGGGAAATGATGTTCCACCAACAAATAGTTACATAGTTGGTACGGTTGAAAAAAGACACGTTTTCATCAAGTTCAACCAATGGTGGGGAAAATGTGGGTGAAGGGAGGGAGACATGGATTTTAAGCCCAGCCTCACCACTGGTTAATGCCCTGGAACCCCCAAGGCAAGAACCAATCTGCTCCAGGGGAGACCCCATCTCTTACCCCAGAGCCGCCACCAGACAGGAGCCACAATTTTACATAGCTACGTATGCATTAATATTCTTTAGTTTCAGGTAGGTATCTAAGCCTTTATTGAAACTCTCTACTGTTCCTGCTGTGACCAGCTACTCAGGCAGCTATTCCACAGATATTGCCATAGAGGAAACATAGTTCACATTAGGAGTATATTGACTATATTCACCACTAAGGGCCTGCCACGGCTATGTCGCTGACTCCATTGGGGTACCTTTTTTTCCAATACCCCAAAAGATACCTGCAACACAATCACATAGTGTGCACCCAGCCTTAGCGAAGTGCATGTAGTGAGTGGCGGTCTAGTGGCGCCTCTCTTCAGTTAAGTGCGGTACTACATGTCCTGTGCTGCTCTTTACATGTACCAGGATGAGCGGCTCCTTTGGGCACAAGTTGAGGGCCCCATTTTCTTTTTTTCTGGTACATTGTGTATAAAGTACATGATCCAAACAAACTCCTATCTCAAGACCAGAAAGTGATTTCCAGGTAAATAAAATAAAATGAAAACACAAAAAAAAATGGACAGCCCAAACCACAACTTTTAGCCCCACCAACGTCATTAAAATGTTATGTCACCTATATGTGAATATCCATGATGGAAAAGTGATACAACTGTTAAAAAAATTACAAAATGTGAAAAGCAGACTATTTTTTACCATTTTACTTGATATTTTAAAAAAGTCTAACATAAAAATTCCATAAAAATCCAACCTTCATATCACTAAAAAGGTGAAAAAATGAGTAGACTGAGTGTGTGAAAGCGTCATAGCGTTCAATCCTGCATGTACTAGAAATAATGTGAGCGTAAAGTGGGACAGAGTCAGGGACTGGTTAATGGTGATGTGATGCATTGCAGCATGGCAGAACACGTTAATATAGGGGACGATATTTTTCTCCCTGCCTTGAGTGTGAGTTAGCATAGAAACAGCTCTGGGTTTCAACATACAATGGTTTGAGCATCAGCTTGCAGTTCTTAGTAGAGTTCTTGATCCAATTCATCTATCTAATTCCTGTGAACCCTACTTTAACCCATCTGGTTCTTTGTCTTCTGGTTGCAAACTGGCCTTGTACATGTTCCTCAGTTCTTATCTTTCGCATTGGATAATCCACTTGGTACTTGTAATATTACTCTTGGTTCTGAGCCTTTGCTATTCCTGCTTACTCTTGACTTGCCCTTTGGATACCACACCCAGAACTTGCAGTACTTCTTCCGAACTTGACTCTTGGTTACTATTGATCTACTTTAGTCTTGATCCTTATGTTTTATGTCTGGTTCCTGAACTGCTCTCCTGGTGATGACCTTTAGCTCAGTTCTTGACTCATTTATGAACCAGCTCGTTGACGCTCACCTGAGCTCTGTGTTTCTGGCTCTAATTCCTAGGCATGTCCCCTTATGCAACACTCCTGGTTTCAGCTCCTGCTCTGTTCCTGGCTGTAGTTCCTAAACATGTTCCCTTATGCAACGCTCCTGGTTTCAGCTCCTGATCTGTTCCTGGTATTCTTACACTTCTAGCCTGGTTCTTTGATATCCTAGTCTGGTTTTGCTCATCTTGTTTCATGCCCAAAATCTGGTCCTGTTCCATGCTCCAAGCCTAACCTTGTCCCTGTCTTTTCATTACTGACCCATCTGGCTGTCAGCCAGTAACTATTATGGAAACTATGACATATCAATTACTTTGCTGCAAACTCCATACCTTTTGATAGGGGTTAAGGGTGAAAATCAAGGATCTCTAAGAATCCACACCCACATCTAGCCAGCAAATAAAGAGTTGCATCATTAAGATCCACTACCTAGAAGATTCCTTTAAATTATAACATTCTGTCTGTATGCAGCTATCACAATGGAGAGAATACTATCATATGTACAAATTTACACAGCTCCCATTGAAAGCCATATAAAGTGTGCTCCCCCTGGTGGCAGCTACAGACAGAATTTTAACTTCTTGACTTTATAAAACAAAGCAAGGGATCTAAGATCCATCTCAGAAAAACAGAACTCTGACCTGTTTACCAATATGAAAGTAACCAGCATGTAGTGCATTTAAAGGGGGTGGTAGCCCCATTGTCTAAGCATGCACATACAAGATAAATGAGAACAAAACATAAAACTGAAACAGAAAGTTTAGTTACAAGAACATGTAGAGCAAACAAAATGAAGGAAACCATTTTGTTACCAGGCATTATATAGTATAGTGTTATAGTGTCACCTACTGGTTGTATTTAGACACACATATCAAATGTATACATTTTAGTCCATTGAGATTGTGTAGACGCTATATACATTCACAAAGTGCAACACATTTGGTGCATTATTGCACTAAGGGCGACATGTATGAATCCTGGCGCTGACAGGACAGTTCTAAATAGCTTTAAAGGGATATTCTCGCTACAAATATCATATCTCAGATTATAGGGATAGTAAAAAATAAGCACTTTTGTAATTGGGTTGCATTACCTAAGTCACTTAGTATAGCAGATAAAAGCTTTTCTGTGCATCTGTTTTCTATTTCTGCTGCTGCTATATGGGACACGCCCCCTTTTCTGTGAATGGCTAGTTGGAACACGCCCCCTGCACTGTGATTGGCTGACTGACATTTCATTCAGCCTGTTGGGATACGCCCCCAGACAGAAAACGCCCCGGACACACCCCCTGCACTGATTGGCTGTCTGCACACTCTGTGTTTACTTCCCTCTGAGCTGTTAAAACCAAAAGTAAAACCAGCTATGTGAGAGGGCTGCTGGCTCTATACCATCTCCCAGCTCTAAGGTGAATGATCTGGCTAATTTTCTGACTGTTTAACTCATAGATCCCCTCATATAACACAGTCCTATGTCCCCTGTTCCCTCCATAAACCAGTCACACAGTCTTCTGCCTGATAAAAAAAAAGGGGAGGAGTGTGCATTCCTCACATGTGTTTCATCAGTTCAGGCTGTGTATATAAGGGGCCGTTCACACGACTTATTGCAGGGACGGATTTCAGCCGTATTGCGTGCCGTACTGCACTTCAATACGGTTGGAATCCGTCCCAGTCATTACGGTAATCCACAGTTCTCATAGAGAACTATGGATTCCATCTCTCCTATTCGCTCGGCGAATCCGCCGGGCGGGGAAAAAGGGTGAATGTCAAATTTATTTTTTACGTATACGCGCCGTGAATAATGAATGTCTATGGGGCCGGCGAGCTGCCGGCTTACCCGCCCCGCCACCGCTGCACGGCAGCCAGCGTAATTGCGGGGCAAAATCCGTCCCGCAACTACGTCGGCAATAAGCCGTGTGAACCCTACCTAACTGTTTAAAGTACAGCAAGGAGCTTGTGGAGCCTGTAGATGAAGGCTCTGCAGACACAAGTTAAAACTGCAGGAGGCTGCAGATCTGTTCTGTCCAGACAACCTTCCCCTTCTACTGCAAATACAGAATGATGATGTCACAGCTCTTCAGTGAGAAGAGACACGCCTCTGGCACAAGAGACACGCCTTCTGAGAAGAGAGACACGCCTCCTGACAGGAGAGACACACCTGCTGAGAAGAGAGACATGCCTCCTGACAGGAAAGACAGCCTGCTGAGAGGAGAGACACGCCCGCTGAGAGGAGAGACTCGCCCCTGGATTTCAAATTCAATCTCAGAGAATTAGCTGAACAGCAAGAAGACTTCAACCGATAAAACCCCTTTAAGGCAGTGTAGAATGCACCAGAATGTGTGAACCTGTTCTTCTGCAGGTCATACATACAGGCGCATTGTAGGTGTAATCCTGGCGCGAAGCCTATCTGTGGCGCATAATAAAAAAGTAGAAAAGACTCCACAGAATTCCTGAAGGCTTGGGCCATGCTTACTGATGTTCATTACAAAACTATAACAAGCACAGGAAATCCGGTGACGTCACTACAGGAGTTGTCGCCGCAAAGGATTCCAAAGTCCGTGGGTACAGGTAAACTAAAAAGCTTTATTGTTTATTCAGTAAAAATGCTTGCAAGCACAAGGCACCAGACCCCGTAACATGGTAACTGAACAGACGCGTTTCGAGAAAAACTCTTGATCACTGTTATGTTTAAGCGAGTTGAGGCCAGCTTTAAAAACCCTTCTAAAACCAATAGCCATGAAGGGAAAAGGTCACATGGTTCATAGAAGGTCCTCAAATATGAAAACCTGGGTGAAAAGACAAGACTATAACTATGGGTAGAAAAGTAACAATGCTAATACTAAGATAATGAAATGGCTATGTTGGTAAATTATGAATATATATATATATATGTGTATACTGTATGTAATAAAAAACCCATAATGTAATATACCCAATAAGCAAAACAATAATAATGCATATCAATATATGTACAGCATATCTGTACGATAATTCAACCCCTCAGGTCTTCTGGTCCCCAATTTTAAAATCCATTGTGCCTCCCTTTGTCTTAGCACCTTATCCAAATTTTCCCCCCTCTGAAAGGGGCATTTAATCAATTCTGTAACAAAAACTTTAAACCAGTTGTGTCCCCCGGGATGAAATTCCAAGAAGTGTCTAGCTGCTCCTGACATCTGAGGCTGTTGTTTTTTTTAGCTTGTAATGTGTTCCTTAATCCGTGTTTTTAGCTTTCATATCGTGCTGCCCACATATTTTTTGTCACAAAGTGTGCATTCTATGATATATATGCAGTGATGACTATCACAATTAATGAAATCACTTATGACAAATTTTTGTTGTCTCATGTTGTCCTCAAACTCTGTAGTTTTTTTAGCGAAGCTGCCACATCCACAGCGGGATCCACCACATTTAAAAAAAACCTTTTGGGATAGCCATACTTTTCCTGTGCTGATGTTCTGTCTAATATGTACACTAGGTGAAATGATGTTCCCCAGTGTCTGGCCTCTTTTGGGTATAACTTGTACCCCCCTACTAAGAATAGTAGAAAGGGTTTCATCTTGTCTCAGTATGTTAAGATTTTTTTTAAAGATAGATTTTATTTGATTGTAATTTTTGCTAAATTGAGTGGTGAAAGCAATTTTCTCAAAGCCCCCTGTTGTTTTTTTTTGTTGCATCTTTTTGTCGGGTTTCTAGGAGTTGTTCTGTGTTTTATACTCTACCTTTTTGATAGCTCTATCTATCTACTGCTTTTATAACCTCTACTTATTAGCCTTTGTCCAATGGTTTGGCTAGCCATCTTAAAATCCCTTTCTCTGAACAATACGCCTGGCCCTAATCATTTCCCCATATGGGATAGCCTTAATTGTACTGGCTGCATGACAACTGTTCGCTTTAGGATGGATTTCCTGAATTTGGTTTGCGGTAGAGGGGTTTGGGCGTGATTTTACCTTTACTCCATTGCCTATTAGGCATATATCCAGAAAAGGGACACTATATCCATTCCAATTCCCGTTGAATTGCAAATTGAAAGGGTTGGAGTTGATATACTCCAAAAAGCGTGGTATGAGCCCACATCGCCACCCCACACCAACAGGAGGTCGTCGATGTGGCGCTCATACCACACTATACTGTCCAAGAAGGGATTATGTTCATTGTAAATGGAGTGGTGTTCCCACCAGGCCATGGTGATATTGGCCAAAGACGGTGAGAAGGTGGGACCCATAGGGGCCCCCCTCTATTGTAAATAGTATATGCCCTCAAATTTAAAATAATTACTTGTTAACAAATATTCTACCGCCATAATAATAAATTTCTGTAAATTAGTGTCATAATCGCTATGATTCCTCAAAAAGAAAGAAAGGGCAGTTAAAGCAACTTCATGGGGTATACAGGAGTATAATCCTACTACGTCGCATGTGACCCAACTGTAGTGGCCAAGCCAAACCAAATCAATTGTGGTTTTGAGAAGGGACTTAGTGTCTTTAATGAACCTGGTTGGTTTTGGACTATGGGCTGGAGGTACTTGTCCACCCATGTATTGAGACCTCATTAAGGGAATTATTCCCAGAGATGATGGGACGTAAAGTTGGGGCGAAGACATTTTTATGGACCTTGGGGACCCCATAGAAAATGGGGATGGTGGGATCATCACCTAGGATATAATTTTTCTGTTTTTCATTTAGGACCCCAAGGCCCATCCCTTCTTGAAGGAGACGTTCTAAGCTGATTGAAAACTACGGGGGGGATTTTCTGTGAGTCCCCCAAAATGTGTGGGTTTTTGTTGAGAATTTCTAAAGCTTGTTTTCTGTATAAATCGGTGTTCCATTACTACCACCGCTCCCCCTTTGTCTGCTTTTTTTATGATTAGGTTATCCATATTTTTTAATTCCTTTATTGCTTTTAATTGAGACCACGTTAGGGTTTCTATCAGTGTATTTTCCTTTTCTTTTTAAATTTTTATTATGCAACGCCCAAAAGGTTTTCCGTTCCAAATATTCTGGAACGTCTCTAGGGCAGGGACCCTGGCCTTAATGGGATAGAAATAAGGGTTGGATATATTATGTTGTACCATAGGTTCATTATCTTTAGATTGAGAGACCCCCGAATCTGTTTCCTTTTCCAACTCACACAGTTGTTTCAAAGCTACTTGTTCTCTAAAGTATAGATTTTGGAACTCATTAGATGTTAAATTTCCCTTATCTTGTGTTTCATCTTCTTCTCTATCACTGTTGAAAAAATATTTTTTTACCGTTAGCAACCTTACAAATTTATTACATCCATTATAGTGTGGAAAAAAATCAAAATCAAATCTTGGTGCAAAATTAAAACCTTGACTGAGCACCTCTAATTGAGGCTGATCAAAACTGTGGGGTGAGAACAATGACTTGTAAATCCTCATTATTTACTTGTACACCAGTTTGTATTGGGCAAATGTCCTTGTCGACCTTCCGTGTTTCAAAATTGTCCCTTTTGGCTGTCCTTTTCCGTTTTTTGACACCTCTTTATTTTTTTGGGGGATTCCATGTCATTCCTCAATTCTGCTCTTCATTTTCTGTACTTGTGCCATCAAAACTATCAATCTCTGAGAAGCTGACCGATCTTTACTATTTTTTCTCCAATTTCTTCTTTTTAAATGGGTCTAGGTGTACTATCACGATCTGCCTTTTCCATGTGTAGATTTTTTTTGTGTTATAATCTTTGATGTCTCTGGTATATTTCTTCTTTTATTTTCCATAATGGATTTTTCAACTGTGTCCAAAATTTCCTTTAATTGTGTTTGTGCTGCTTCAAATTGATCTATTTCTTTATACTCCTCGATTTGAATCTCAAGATCTGTTTAATTTTTTTTTTCAACTTCGTGTATCTTTGTGTTTCAAATTCCACTATTAGGTTCATAAGAGCAAGGGACCACTCTGATAGAACATAATTCCACCTTGTCATAAAGTCCTCAGTTGTGTCAAATGTCGCAGTTTCTTCAAGCCAGGCCTCTTGGAATAATTTTCTTTTCAAATAGGTGGTTAGTGTTTGTTTATCCCACCATATTTAAGCTCTTTAATCTTTGCTTTTTCTAATTGGAAAAATAATTGTTTCCAAGGTTCTGTGTTTTTTCACTACCTTTTCAGCTTCTTAAATTTTTTGGTTTTGAACACAACCCTTTTTGGGCCCGGCGTTCCGGGGAATGGCTAATTTTACCTTACCCGGTGCAAATAGGGGGGCGAGCCTCTGCTTATGCAGCAATAACAAACGGATCCCTGTAAACGCTTAGTGGCCTAACGGGGAAAGCCTCTACTGGCCCAAATAGCAAAAGCAAAAGTGCATGAAAAAAATGCAGCCACCTGGAATTGCAACGTCCTATGTAATAGGGGGGGGTCCTTGTTTCGTTCCGTCCTCCCATGGACCAAGCCGCTCCTAGCGGCAAACAGAACAACACAGGAAATCCGGTGACGTCACTACAGGATTGTTCCCCAAAAGGTTTCCAAAGCCCGGGTACAGGTAAACAAAAACTTTATTGTTTCTTCAGAAAAAAATGCTTCAACAAAGCACCAACCCCCAACATGGAACGAACAACGCGTTCATAAAATCTTGATCTTTACAAAACAAATTTTAATTAAAAAAATTTTCCTTTAAAATAAAAAATTAAAATAAAATATTGGCAATTAAATAATTAAAATTTAAAGCCAATACACACTCCCAAAATTTTCCCTTTTTTATATATATCATGATTCCAAACACATCACAGCGCTAGAAATAAAAAAAAGCCATCAAATTTTTTCATGAATAAAACATGGTATTCTATTCACTGACTGTACTAATGCCTTTTTTTTTTTATTCTAGCTGCGTTGTTTTTTGGGAATCATGATAAAAATACATTTAAACTATAACACAATTTGGGTAGATGCTGTTTTTGGTTTAAAAAATTTATATTTTTTTAATATTAATTTTAAATATCATTTTTAAAAATTTTAAGGATAACTTTTTTTGGGGGGATTTTTAAAATTTAATTTTTATTTTAATTATTAATTTTATAGTTTTAAAATTAAAAATTTGTTTTGATTATTTTTATTTTAAAGTTAACAAATAATGAAAATTTTTTTTTTGCCCTAGGGGGCAAATCTAGTTCCATCACGGCAACCTTGGCCTCAAAAACACTTTTAACTTGGTCTTGCTGTTCTGACAGTTATGCGCCTACTGTTGGCGTCCCGTATTCATAAATGTGCAAATCCTACAAAGTGGGCAACAGCCCCCGGGAACACCCCACATTTTTTGGCGCATTAAAAGTGGGGGGCAGTGCCGATTGCGCCAAAGTTAGGAGTGTGATGGTTCATACATCTATAAAACAGGGCAACGACAACTTTTTGGCACATAGTACGCCAGAATACTGGTGCAGCCCCATTCGTACATGTCGGCCTAAGTGTTATATATCACCATGCAGCCTCCAATGTTTGTGGTACGAGACAGTATTGCAATAGAGGCAAACGGAATTCAAAGCCTTTTTGGGAATATTTAATACCAAAAAAAAAGAAAAAGGGGGGTTTTTTAGGGACATTTTGACAGTCTATTTTTTCTAAAACACTAGGGCTTTCCCAAATGTAAGGTAACCAGGAAAATAATGTAGACAAATTTACTTGTTGTGTTTTTGTTTCCCGGGTCAAATAAAATTTCCCTGAACCCAAAGGCTTTGGTAGCCCGAATTGATTTTTGGCAAAAATCTAAAAAAAAAAAATCAACTTTTGGTAGGTTAGGGTTGTTTCGGTGATTTTAGGGGGTTAACTAACCAATTGAGTGACACAGTGCTCCTGTCCAAAGTGCTTTCCAGCGTTATTCCCAGTTACCATAGACCCCCTTAATGGGAACATACAACCGGGAAGAGATATCCATGGGAATAAAACCTGAAAGCATCTGGGGAAAACTCAATTTCACATTTTCATGATTTATCAAAACCTTTCAGATCGAACAGGGGCCCCAATTTTAAGCAACTTTTTTTTCTGCATTAGGTTTTGTTTTAAACCTGGGTTTGGGCTTTAAATGGGAGAGGGAGAAAGCGTGGGTTCTGCTCCATTCAGGCAGTCCTATTTGTGGGTTAATTTAATTATCAGGAGTGGTTACCTTATATAAAAGTCTGCCGTTAGTGTCACAGTGCACGCCGTATCCCCTGTCATGGACCGCGGACACGCCCATGCTTCTGCTGTGGTCCCTGCTGCGCCCTGGGTGCTGGTGGCATCCGCTGCCGGCATATACTCACCCCCCGGGCCCTTTTCCCCCTTTCACCAGTGGCAGTCCCCAGCAAAACCCTTTCCCCCACCCCTGGTTCCTGGAGCGCACAAGCACCCCTTATGGCATGCGCAAAACTGCTCTGCAATTTAAAAGGACCATGTCCCAATTACCGCCCCTACCTGTGATCTCTGGTTTTTAGGGAACTTCCGGGCCTTTCTCCCGCACATTCGTTGTTGTCTCTACATAAGCGACCGCTGTTGCTGATTGCTGCGGAACCTGCATTTCCTGTAAAGTTTCCCTTTTCCTGTTAAATGCGTTTCTCCGCTACACCAGTCCACTACAATACCTGCTGTTTATCTGACACTTTACCAATCCCTACCCCCTGGGACGCTTTTCTTTTCCTACAGCACATTGCTGTGTCTTGTCACCACCTACGGCTACCACCCCGTTATCTATCACGCTCGCAGTGGCCCAGAAATTCGCATAGATGGCTTCCACCCCTGGGGAATTGAAGAACGGTCAGACCCACATCATAAACCGTGACAGCACAAACTGACCATAATTATGGATCCTGCCGATGTGGCCCTGCATGATATCCAGAGCAACGTGTGCAACGCATTTTCCATGAGCCCTTGTTCACAGTGGCGCTATTTGTCTGCTCACGATAAACTTTCATCATTGCAGCACATTAACATTTAAAAACTGTGCAGCTTCACAAATACTGCCATCCTTGGCCTAAAAGCCAATAATCATCCCATTTTAGAACTGATAATTTACCCCTTTTACCAATGACTCCATCTATACCCACCAAGTCAGCTCATCACACATGACTTTTATTCATGACTACGTGCTGCTGATGTCAAAAGTAGGAAGTGGTATAATAATATGATTTGACTGTGTAATGTGAATGAACCTTAATAGTTATGGGGTGAAAAAACACGAAATATAAGCATTCGGAGCTAAGTTAACTAAGAGAGCAAATGGATTTGCATATACTATACACTGTAAATGAGGGGCTTTTTACCTACTATCGCAAATATAAGGCTGTATTTTTAGGAACTTTTTGGGGCTAAAACCCTGTGGTAACTGTAATAGAATCATGCTGCATTTGTTGTCGCAAATAAATGTTGCTGTTTGATGTTGCCCATTCCAACCTCTTGATGTTGTGTCATTTTCTATTACATGAAAAAACTCTGAGACTCTCGGTTCACATATTTTGATCAAAAGATGTTTAAGCTGCCCACGACTTTCAACGTGAACTCAAATCGGGCAGTCCTATCCTATCTTTACCTCTCAATCGAGCCAATCAGGCCTCTCGCTGGGTCAACCGACCTCCATTATTCAGAGAGAAAAAATAAAAAACACCCAACCTGCAAAGCTGCCCTTCTTATGACAGCCTGTGAGAGTGGGCGGGGACAGAAACCCAAAATGGAAGCACCCCTTCCTTCCCATATAGGTTAAAATCAATGTACACCAAGTATAACGTATGTTTCTGCACACAAAAACATTTCTGAAAAAACGTATGCAAACCTGGGTGCCACTGGCAGGGCTGCGGCACACATGTAATTATACATGTACACACAGACCGCTGCCAGCGGCACATTTCTGCAAAAAGGGCAATACACTATGTGGAAATCCCTAAAGAAGCATTTATGCTATCTATCATACATGAAAAAACTTTGAGACTCTCGGTTCACCACCACCTACTGGCTACCAGCCTGGGACTGCGTTACTTGCCTACAGCTACACTTGCTGTGTCTTGTCACCACCTACTGGCTACCACCACGCGTTATACTATCTACGCTCGCAGTGGCCCAGAAGATTCGCATCGATGGCGTTCCACCCCTGTGGAATGTGAAGAACGGTCAGACTCACATCAGTAACCGTGACAGCACAAACTGACCATAATTATGGATCCTGCCGATGTGGCCCTGCATGATATCCAGAGCAACGTGGTGCAACGCATTTTCCATGAGTCTTGTTCACAGTGGCGCTATTTGTCTGCTCACGATAAACTTTCATCATTGCAGCACATTAACAGTTTACAAACTGTGCAGCTTCACAAATACTGCCACCCTTGGCCTAAAAGCCAATAATCATCCCATTTTAGAACTGATAATTTACCCCTTTTACCAATGACTCCATCTATACCCACCAAGTCAGCTCATCACACATGACTTCATTCATGAGCTACGTGCTGCTGATGTCAAAAGTAGGAAGTGGTTATAATAATATGATTTGACTGTGTAGATGTGAATGAACCTTAATAGGTTTATGGGGTAAAAGGACACGAAATATAAGCATTTTGAGCTAAGTTACTAAGAGAGCAAATGGATTTTGCATTTACTATACACTGTAAATGAGGGGCTTTTTACCTACTAGTCTGCAAATATAAGGCTGTGTTTTTAGGAACTTTTTGGGGCTAAAACCCTGTGGTAACTGTAATAGAATCATGCTGCATTTGTTGTCGCAAATAAATGTTGATGTTTGATGTTGCCCATTCCAACCTCTTGATGTTGTGTCATTTTCTATTACACACTCCACAGTTACTCAGCAAAATTTTAAGATGATAATTATCTCCAGCTTCTTTCATAATGAAGATAATAATGAAAGTTCTTTCTTTGGAAATATTAACTGAACTAATGCCTCTTATTGCCAATGAATTTGCTTAGTGTACCATATTGTAGAACATTATGGGCTTGTTGATATGGCTTACCCCTGAGCTTTATCATGTGTTCCTAGCATTGAGTGAGATATAACAGATGGCGGATGTATCAAATCAAATCTCGTGGAAGTGCTTGCAAATGGACGTGAACAGAAAACATAATTAGACTGCATCGTGCAATGGCTCAGTTTGTCTAAATGTTTTGTTACACTGCACAAAATACTCTCGATTTGCCTTCTTTTCTAAAGACTTTAATGTTTGCAATATAAGTTATTCTAACATAAAGTTGGACTTTGCACATAAAACAGTGTCGATCTGAAGTTCCTTAGGCCCACCAGAGGAAATTACTTTGAGGCTCCACCCTCCATTTTTCCAGAGACTACTTTAAAATACTTTTTGTAAATCTGCTTTAAAGTAATGATTGCACTGCAGAGTTTAATATATCTGCTGATTGGTCCTAAAGTCAGCTCCAAGTGAGGTTGTCTTCTGCTCGACCAGGGGTAAAGAGCATTTCTGGTCAAAGAGCCACATTGTCAGCACAGGGGCTGCAGTAAATCTTAGAATTGTATTCCATGTCTGAGAGCTTTATGGCACTTCAACTGTAAATGTCCAAAATGGCTGAGAGGTCTGGGTTCCAGACCGTGGGGGGGTCCCTGCTCGGTTCTCCAGAAAGAGAAAGAGATATTTTCATTGTAGATTTGGAGGGTAACAGCAGTGGATGTTTAACAACTATAACTAGAGAGAACAACATTCATACTGTATATGGCCTTCTCTATAACCTATCTCCTCCTTTCTTGAGTCTCGAATCTATCAAAAATTGTTATGGAATATTTTGTGGATCCAGGGGCATAACTAGAGAAGTCTGGACCCTTTAGCAAGCCTTTGGATACCCCCTCCTCACTGCCAGCCCCTTGCCCAACCACAAATATTTACTAGTACCCCTTATTAATAATAATAATAATAATAGTCATGGAGTTACTAGATAATACAAGGCACAAATACCTCACCATACATATCACCATCATACTGCTACCAAAAAAATCCCTATATAACATTACCACCACATAGTAACTGAATAATACCAATATACTATTACTGAATTAAGATCAGTACACAAATACCAGAAAAACAATGTTTGGTCTGCACATCCAAAAAGTTTCTTTAAAAAAAAAAAAATGAGCATAGGTGTATGCTGATGTGACAGTAAAATACAAACACAATCCAACATCAAATTTTTCATGTATTCAAAGTAACAGAAATGCTTTTCCAAAAATTCATATGTTCTTTTTGATTGTTTTTTAGTGTCAGTAGTGTGCTGCTGATATTGGATTGTGTCAGTATACAAACATTACTGCCATATAGTGACCATAAAGTGGTAGATACCAGTGTACACAGGCTCTTCAGACTGTATATTACCACCATAAAGTGTACACAGACTGTGCAGACGGTATATTACCTCCATACAATGACCATATAGTAGTAGATACCAGTGTTTACTGGCTCTGCAGACTGTAAATTACCCCAGTAAATAGGGTCCAGGTAGGTAGGTAAGCCACAGGAGGTTAGGTAGTCCATAGGTAGATAGGCCCTAGGTACGTGGGTAGGTAGTCAGTGCGTAGTCCCCAGGTAGGTAGGCAGTAGTCTGGCCCCAGTTAGGTAGGTCGCAATTAAGTCCCAGGTAGGTAGGCAGTAGGTAGTCCCCAGGTCGGTACACCCTAGATAGGTAGATAGACAGGCAGTAGTTAGTCCCCAGGTAGGTAGGCAGTAGACTGGCCCCAGTTAGGTAGGTAGCAATTAAGCCCCATGTAGGTAGGTAGTAGATAGGCCCCAGGTAAGTATGCCCAAGATAGGTAGGTAGATAGGCAGTAGCTAGACCCCAGGTAGGCAGTAGATAGACTTCAGGTAGGTAGATGGGTAAGCCACTGGTAGATACGTAGCCCATAGGTAGGTAGATAGATTCACCCTAGGTAGGTAGGTTGGCAGTAGATAGGTCCTAGGTAGGTAGTTAGGCCACTGGTAGGTAGTTATATAGGACCCAGTTAAGTAGGTAGACAGTAGATAGGCCCCAGGTAGGTCGATATGTGGAGCCCGATTGAAAAAAAATAAACTCCCCTCTTCCTGAGAGACAAACTAGGCTTCTCCTGGCAGGGGCCGCCCAATAATTTGACGCCATTGCATCGCCAGCATGGTGACATGAACTGGAACCATGTCTTGTGGTCTGATGAGACCAAGATAAACTTATGGTATTTGGTTCGGATGGTGTCAAGTGTGTGTGGTGGCGACCAGGTGAGGAGTACAAAGACAAGTGTGTCTTGCCTACAGTCAAGCATGGGGGTGGGAGTGTCATGGTTTTGGGCTGTATGAGTGCTGTGGGGAGCTACATTTCATTGAGGGAACCATGAATGCCAACATGTACTGTGACATACTGAAGCAGAACATGATCCCCTTCCTACATAAACTGTGTCGCAGGGCAGTATTCCAACATGATAACAACCCCAAGCACACATCAAAGATGACCACGGCCTTGTTAAAGAAAATGAGGGTAAAGGTGCTGGACTGGCCAAGCATGTCTCCAGGCCTAAACCCTATTGAGCATCTGTGGAGCACCCTCCAACAGAAGGTGAAGGAGCTCAAGGTCTCCAACATCCACCAGCTCTGTGATGCCGTCATGTATGAGTGGAAGAGGATTCCAGTGGCTGCAACCTGTGAAGCTCTAGTGACCTCCATGCCCAAGAGAGATAAGGCAGTGCTGGAAAATATTGGTGGCCACACAAAATATTGACACTTTGTCCATTTTCACTTAGGGGTGTACTCACTTTTGTTGCCAGCGGTTTAGACATTGATGGCTGTGTGTTGAGTTATTTTGAGAGCACACCAAATTTACACTGTTACACAAGCTGTACACTGACTACTTTATATTGCATCAATGTGTCATATCTTCAGTGCTGTCCCATGAAAAGATATAATACAATATTTACAAAATAAGTGTAGCATACTATGTAGGGGGGGGAGGAGAAGAAGCAGATTTAAAGGACCTAACACCACTCTGCAAGATAACAAGACAACAGTATTATAGAGAGTGCACAGATTGTACATTGAGGCCCATGAGCATGGAGTTACGCCTTTCGGAAGATAAATGCATTTAGCTTACTGAGAGGTATTTTTACACACTAATAAAAATAACAGAAGAGAACCACACCTCTTCTGTTGACGAGGTTCATAGTACCCGTTTGCTTACCTCTCATCTAAAAGCAGTTTGGACATGTTTGGTATCTGTGCATAAAACAGAATTTATGGACAAGCATATGTTAAAACGGGTTTTCCAGTCTAGTCAGCTAGTAATGTACTATCTGTACCTGTAAGCAAATCTCACATGACTGCACTGCTGGTGTTTATCTAATGCTTTTTAGCGCTACTGCCCCTTGGCGTCTTTCTGGAAGCAGGGATGCAATCAGTGATTTCAGGACCCAATACTGACAAATCATCTTGGCCCCCTACACATTATCAAATAATATCTTTCAACATAACACTGGCGCAATTTTTTAAAAAAATGATCAGGGCCCCTGTTGTCTATATTGCACCTCTGATGCCCTGTCTGAAAGAATTGTGTTTCACATGCTGGCCAACACATAATGGAGTCAGTGAGCAAAAAATATGTCAAAACAAAAGCAGAAACTACAGCCCTGCCTTACAAATTATAAAAGAGGGGCATGGAAATTGCTGTAAATAGAGGCAAGTCAGTGATAGGGTACAGAAATCACGGAGACTGTTGACATTCACATTGTTAATCCCATCCATAGCAAGCTCTGGTGGCATCAAAACAAAGTTGCTGTACAGAGCGAGGCAATAAAGAAAATGAAACGTTACTTTTGAGCTCTGGGGATATTATGTAGTGTTCATTTAGACTCATATAAGTACTTTTTTGTACTGTATTTGTTATACCTGTTTAAAAAGGGAAAAAAAGTGGATAGAGTATAATATATGATCCAGCGGTAATATGCAAAAGGTACATGCATACATTAAAGGGGATTTCTCATTAGGCTGTTTCACTGAGTCACAAGCAGTTTTACACTCATTAGGTCTCCACAGGCTGTGGGTGGTTCTTTAGACGTGATTAGCATATCTAACATCTCTGTAAGTAGCTAAGCTGTTATACTGACAAGTGCATGAGATGTTATCTCTTCAGTAAATTAAAGGTACATGTGCTGGGAGGACTGAAAACAATGGTTTATTTGTAATCTTGTTAGAGATAATTAGTTTTTGCTGGAGCTCAGTCCATCCATCAAATGATGGCACTCACTGCTGTAATCAGATAACCGAGTTATGCAAAGAGAAAAAAAAATACAGAGGGGGCACTGCTATGGTGAACTACATCCGTACAATAATACAGTGTATACAGTGAACAGCAGTCAGCAGGTTCACCTGATGGAGTCGTGCACCTATTCTAGAGGCACAACTCTCATAAGCATTTACAGGACTGAGTCCGAGTCTGTCAGCGGCAGCCGTGGGTCTCCTCTCCGAAGCGGCAAGAATCGCAACAGCGGGCTGTGTACTGTGGACGACAGAAGAAAAAGCTCAGGCCCCGTCGTTCGTCTATTCAAACCTCCATGAGGCGAGAAATATTGTTAATAAAGGTTTTATTAAGTAAAAAACAAACTCAAAAAAAGAGCTAAAACCTTATAAAAACACAAAGGAATAAAATCACTTTTGACGCGTTTCTCGCTGTATACCAGCGCTACTTCAGGAATCCTGGTAAACAGCGAGAAACGCATCGAAAGTTTGAATAGACGAGCGCCGGGGCCCGAGCTTTTTCTTCTGTCCTCCACGATAGCAGAGTTATGGTCAGGGAACCAAGGATCCGAAAAAACCTGTGTGCACTCAGAGCACATAAAATGTCTCTTATATCACGACTAAAGTAAAATCTATTGACCAATGTATTTAGAAAAAATCTTCATTTAACTGTCCCTTCATTTTGGAAGCTAATCTTTGTAGTGAGAAAGCATCTTTAAACATGATGCACTTTCAGTTTCAGCTGAGGTCATCTTTTACCATTTACTATATTATTGCATTTTATGTGTGTTGCTTCCAGCAGTGTAGCAGCCCAATATACTGCCTCTTCTTGTATTGTTAGACTTTCTAGCAGTGCCTTTCTCAAGTTCAAATCTCTGTGTTTTAGGCATCAGCATATTACATGGAAGAAAAACATGTAATTATTTATTTAAAGGGAACTTGTCAGGTGGTTTATGCTTCCTTATCTGAGAACAGAATGTGTTAGAGGGAAAGAAGCTGAGCTCTGTGATATATAGGGTTATATGATAGAGGAGAGAAGCTGAGCTCTGTGATATATAGAGTTATATGATAGAGGAGAGCAGCTGAGCTCTGTGATATATAGGGTTATATGATAGAGGGAGAGAAGATAAGCTCTGTGATATATAGGGTTATATGATAGAGGAGGGAAGCTGAGCTCTGTGATATATAGGGTCAGGGGCGTAACTACCGGGGTAGCAGGGGTAGCAGTTGCTACGGGGCCCCTGCACTTAGGGGGGCCCCGGGGCAGCTGCTACCGCGTCCGCTACCCCGGTAATGCCGCTCCCGGGCCCGCCGGCAGTGAACTTAACAGTTCACTGCTGCGGGCGGGAAGCTGCGGGGCCCGGCGCATACTCCCTCTGAACGCCCGGGCCCCTGGCCTAAGCGTTCAGAGGCAGCGCTGGCTGGAGCTAGCAGTACGGAGCGCCGATTGCTCCGCTCTGGTACTTCCCCTGCCGGCGCTCTGTGGTCACGTGGGCGCGCGCGGTGACGTCACATCACCGCGCTGCCCGCGCTGAGCGCAGAGGCTGCCGGAAGAGCAGCAGACCAGAGCGAGCGGCGCATCGGGGAGGGGTGGACCGAGGTGAGTAAGTGATTTCTTATTTTAGCTCCTGTATACCCATATGCCTGGTCTATACACCCCCCATATGCCTGCCAATACACCCCCCATATGCCCGCCTATACACCCCCCCCATATGCCTGCCTATAACCCCCCATATGCCTGCCTATACCCCCCCATATACCTGCCTATACCCCCCCATATACCTGCCTATACCCCCCCATATACCTGCCTATACCCCCCATATGCCTGCCTATACACCCCATATGCCTGCCTATACAGCCCCCATATGCCTGCCTATACACCCCATATGCCTGCCTATACAGCCCCATATGCCTGCTTATACACCCCCATATGCCTGCCTATACCCCCCATATGCCTACCTATACACCCACATATGCCTGCCTATACCCCCATATGCCTACCTATACACCCACATATGCCTACCTATACACCCACATATGCCTGCCTATACCCCCATATGCCTACCTATACACCCACATATGCCTACCTATACACCCCCATATGCCTGCCTATACACCCACATGCCTGCCTATACCCCCATATGCCTGCCTATATACACCCATATGCCTGCCTATACACCACCATATGCCTGCCTATACCCCCCATATGCCTACCTATACACCCACATATACCTACCTATACACCCCCATATGCCTACCTATACACCCCCATATGCCTGCCTATACACCCCCAACCTCCAACCCCCCCAAAACCCTACCATACACCCCCAAGCCTCCTATACCCCCCATATGCCCCCCTTTACCCCCCCAAAACCGCCTATACCCCCCAAAATGCCTCCTATACACCCCCATATCCCCTGCCTAAACCCCCCATAGCCTGCCATCCCCCCATATCCCTCCTAACGCCCCCTTTCCTTTGCCATACCCCCCATTTTTGCCCCCCTGGCCTATACACCCCCAAGCCTGCCTATACCCCCCACCTTTTCCCCCAAATCCCCCCCACAACCCGCCTGTATACCCCCACAACCTCCCGGGTCTATTTATAGGGGGCCCCTTTTCAAAACTAAACCCCCTTACCATAGGGCCCCAAATAGCCCACCAAACCCCTGTTTCCCTGTATGGCTCCCTAACTCCCTAAACCCCTGCCTGACATATGGCACCTTTGGGCTACCAAACCCTTGCCTTTTTGGGGGGCCCCAAATACCCATCTAAACCTGCCTGCCAAAGGACCCCAAAGCCAGGGGCAGTGCAAAATGGGATTCTAAAATTGTGTCATATCGCGGGACAAGTGGGGGAGCCCCACATAAGGGGCTGGACGGATGCAGAAAAAAAGAAAAAGTCAACGCGGCCCCAAAAACGTCACCTTGGTCCAAGATGAAAACCCCCTTAAACTTATATTTCTGCCGGGCTGTGAACACCTATCTCCACAATAGGGTCACTGAAAGGGGTAATTACATCTGCAGAGCCTGTGACACTGTTCTACCACTAATTTTCACTGTAGAGGAAAAAAACATCTGCAGAGCCTTGACATTTTTCTACCACTATGTCACTGAAAAGGGTATATACATCTAGAGCCTGTGACACGGGGTTCTACCACTAAAAATGTCACGTAGGGGTAAAACTCTGCAGAGCCTTGACACGGATTTACCACTATTTTTCACTGTATGGTGTTAATACAGTCCAGACCCTTTTAACACTGTTCACCATTTATGGAAACGTATGGGGAAATAAACAGTCTGCCGACCTGTTAACCTATAATAACCACTTTTGGGGTCACTATATTATTAATTTTTAAATTATTATTAGACAGTATTGGTCTTGGACTGACATAAAGGGGGGGATTATTCAGTCACTGTTGGAAAATTGGGGTCATTTTCGGTGGTAAAATCAGCCTTATTTAATCGTTATTGGTAAGGGGTCTTAAAAAGTGGGATTTGAGGGTACATAGATGGGGGGATTATGGGAGGATTTGCCCCTTTAAAATACTACAATCTAACCATGTCCGGTACATGGTCTGGTCAGGGAGGTGGCGAGGGTGGGGGGGGGGGGGGGCCATCCAAAATTTTTGTTTTGGGGCCCGGTTCTCTGTTACCCCCTGTAAGGTTAATATAGTGGAGAGAAGCTGAGCCTGTGTATATAGGGTTATATGAAGAGGAGGGAAGCTGAGCTCTGTGATATATAGGCTTATATGATAGAGGAGAGGAGCTGAGCTCTGTGATATATAGGGTTATATGATAGAGGAGAGAAGCTGAGCTCTGTGATATATAGGGTTATATGATAGAGGAGAGAAGCTGAGCTCTGAGATATATAGGGCTATATGATAGAGGGAAAGAAGCTGAGCTCTGTGATATATAGGGTTATATGATGGAGGAAAGGAGCTGAGCTCTGTGATATATAGGGTTATATGATAGAGGAGAGAAGCTGAGCTCTGTGATATATAGGGTTATATGAAAGAGGAGAGAAGCTCTGCTCTGAGACATATAGGGCTATATGATAGAGGAAAGAAGCTGAGCTCTGTGATATATAGGGTTATATGATGGAGGAAAGGAGCTGAGCTCTGTGATATATAGGGTTATATGTTAGAGGAGAGAAGCTGAGCTCTGTGATATATAGGGTTATATGACAGAGGAAAGGAGCTGAGCTCTACGATACATAGGGTTATATGATAGAGGGAACGAAGCTGAGCTCTGTGATATATAGGGTTATATGATAGAGGAGAGAAGCGGAGCTCTGTGATATATAGGGGTATATTATATAGGAGAGGAGCTGAGCTCTGTGATATTTAAGGTTATATGATAGAGAGGAGCTGAGCTCTGTGATATATAGGGTTATATGATAGAGGAGAGAAGCTGAGCTCTTTGATATATAGGGGTATATGATAGAGGCGAGAAGCTGAACTCTGTGATACATAGGGTTATATAATTTGGAGCAAAATTTCTGAGTAAAAAGCAGAGTAAACCCTGAACAGGCTCTCTAAGTAACAGGAGTCCTGCTTACCCCACCCCCATGCAGTGATTGACAGCCTTCCCTGCATCAGTGTGTATACAGAGCAAACTGTCAATCACTGTACATGGGAGGGGTAAGCAGGACTTTCAGTTTCAATTTCACAGATTTTCTCTGTTTTTTACTCTGAAATTCACATATATATAACACAGAGCTCAGCTTCTCTCTTCTATCATATAACACTATATCTCACAGGGCTCAGCTTCTCTCCTCTATCATATAACCCTATATATCACAGAGCTCAGCACCTCTCCTCTATCATATAACACTATAATCACAGAGCCCACTCCTTCCTCTATCATATAACCCTATATATCACAGAGCTCAGCGTCTCTCCTCTATCATATAACCCTATATATCACAGAGCTCAGAATCTCTCCTCTATCGTATAACCCTGTATATCACAGAGCCCAGCTTCTCTCCTCTATCACATAACCCTATATATCACAGAGCTCAGCTTCTCTCCTTTATCACATAACCCTATATATCATAGAGCTCAGCTCCTCTCCTATCATATAAACCAATATATCACAGAGCTTAGCTTCTCTCCTGTATCATAGAACCCTATTTATCACAGAGCTCAGCTTCTCTCCTCTATCATATAACCCTATATATCAAAGAGCTCAGCTTCTCTCCTCTATCATATAACCCTATATATCACAGAGCTCAGCCCCTCTCCTCTATCATATAACCCTATATATCACAGAGTTCAGCTGTTCCCTCCTGTGTCATATAACCCTATATATCCCAGAGCTCATCTCCTCTACCATATAACACTGTATACCACAGAGTTCAGCTTCTCTCCTCTATCATATAACGCTATATATATCATAGAGTTCAGCTCCTTTCCTCAGGCCCTGCACCTGGCACTTATAAAGACCTCGTACTATGTTTTTCTTCTTTCTTTGGCATATGTCAACCTTTCTTAGCTTTATTTGGAGATAGTTTTAGGCTACTACAACAAATAAGATGTACCTTGTGAAAGATATTAAAACTTAACTTTTACTGATAACAATAAAAAATAAAAATATTTTGACAAAACTACTAGAAAGTCCCTATATTTACCCTTATAGATAGACGCTAATACTACCTATACAAACGGAATAACTGCCCTGATAAGGGTGACTCAGTGCTGGTACCTATCCCTACTCCCAAAACCCTGAAGTAACCCTACAATAGATGTGTAGGATGGCATGGAAACTAGCAAGATTAAAGGTTTTTTTTTCACTACAATGATTAGCTTTCAACATGTAGACAAAGATAAATGAAAGCTATTATCAAATACATTGTTGTTTTTGTTTTGCTTTGTTGAGGAAATAAGAGTTTTTATCTCTTCAGAGTACCCACAAGTTTTTCTTGGTCACCAACCATTTCTATATCCTCTCTCTTATCTTATTAGCTAGAAGCTGCTGTCTGTCCATGGTGATGTCCCTCCCTGCTGTGTGTAATCTCTAGGAATGGAGCTTTGTTAGTTAAAGATAAGGTAAGTTTTCACTCCTTAGAGCTGTGTAGTCTTGCACACTTCAGATTGTACAACTCCACCAGTCCTTTTACTGTAATAGGAATAGCAGAGCTGATATGACAATCACTGCTATCAACCCACCCACAGCCTGACCACAAAGTGTAAGTCTGAAGATGCCTATGGTTCTGTGAAATGCACAGTGAGAAAACCCCTTTAAGGAAAGACCAATAGGAAATAACCAATGTTTCATCACTGTCAAACACATTTATGCAGATGGCCTACGAGGAATCAGAGGCTATAAGTATAAAACACTGTGCTACTGTATCATAGACACAAAGACATCCATTATATACTACCCCAGGTTTTTATATTTGTATCCTGATTCCTCTTATGCCATCTGCTTAAGGCTATGTCTACTCTGCAGTGG
Organism: Phyllomedusa bahiana; assembly: GCA_025379985.1. Lineage (NCBI taxonomy): Eukaryota > Metazoa > Chordata > Amphibia > Anura > Hylidae > Phyllomedusa > Phyllomedusa bahiana. The sequence continues at coordinate 13,070 of JAODAL010007492.1, read as the reverse complement.
ACAAAAAACTACCAGAAAACCAAATACTAAAAACATTCATAAAACTGAGTTTCTTTACCACTGCCTGTCAAACGTAGCTGAAAAAAAACGTCAGTTTTTTGGCGCGTTTTGGGTTTTTTGGAGCGTTTTTTATGCAAACATGCACAGCATTGTAAAAAAGCGAAAGCCGCTGAAAAAAAACGACGTTTTTCTGTGCAGTGGAGACACAGTCATAAATTCCAACACTTCATTTAATGCCTTGCTCAATTGTTTTTTGCAACATGTTTCATAAAACGAGCAGATAAATGACGCTCTGTGGAAACAGCAGAAGGTTTTTACTATAGAAGTCTATGGGACCTCTTTTCAGTTGTTTTTTCAGCGTTTTTAGAAAACGAAAAACTGACCTTTTTCTGTGCAGTGGAGACATACATTCAACGAGTTTGACAGCCCAGAAGCACTGGCTATGTCCATCTTGACCATTCCTTCATCTCTGCTAGTGACCGTGCCATGCTAGGCATCCATTGTAGAGCTGAATTAGGGTTTTTGGGTTACAGAAAGGTTCCACCACGGGGTTGCTCTTATCAGGACAGTTATTCTGTTTGTATAGGTATTGTCAGCATATATCTTTAAGGGTAAGTGTGGGTAAGTGTGTAAATATTTTTACATTACTAGTAAAAGTTTTGTTTTAATATCATTCTCAAGGTAACCTTATTTGTTCTAGTAGTGTTAGTTCTTTTGGTGGTACCTGGTACTTCATTAGTGGGTAACTCAGATTCAGAATCTTTCTGGTGGGATTTTGTTTGTTTCTTTTGATAGCATTAGGCTTCTGACTTAGGTCAAAACCAAATTTGATTTGAATCTCAGCTATTCGATTCAAAACAAAGTTTGGCAAAAATCTGCTAAAAAAATTAACCCTATTTCTAAATTGTAGGTTATAATTAGAGTATTTTTATGTGTTTCTAAGAGTTAACTTAGCATTCAGCGGATTTGAAGCCATGCTGGACCAGAAGTGTTCTTGAATGGTTAGGTAACCCTTAAAAATACAGAAAAAAAATCCTAACACCAACATCGGGTTAAGGAAAAATTTGGGTTTGGGACATATCAAACCTGAATCTTTTACAAGTTTGGTTAAACTGAACATGGACCTATTTGAACAAGAAAAAGAAAACACCTAGCAAAATAAATGCATGTAGTGTCAAAAAAACTCTTAGCCAATGAATACAAATACCAAAACTAAAGAGTAAAAAATGGCCCTAAAATATTTTTTTGTGTCTGTTCTTTCATTTTTGCCTAAGAGGTTCGATATTGAGTTGTGTATTTTATCATTAACTATTGAATAAAAGTTATATTTTAGGGCCATTTTTACCTACTCAACACTACTCAAAGAAATTATTTTGGGCCATTGTAGATTATGGTGTGACAGTTTGTTTCTCAAGTAAAACCCTACAAGCCCAAAATGAACTGGAGCATAGGTAGGGGTCTCAGAGTCTAGACTTCCAGTGATACAATCTGTTTATATGTCGCTATGGACATTCACAAGAACTTTGAGTACATTTATACGATATATGTGCGTCCTCCTTGATGCTTTCTAGGATGTTTCTTTATCTTTGTTTAGATGATGAATATGTATTACCCTAAATTGCTGCAATGCCCATCATTTTTCATCGGTTGATTACATGTTTTCGTGGCTTCTTCTTTGCCAACCACTGTAATTTGAATGCCACAGAAGAAGAAAAACACAGCTGTTACAGCATTACATATGATATAATCTAGGACTAGCCAATGCTTGTATTTACAGACAACATGATGGCTTTATTTTCAGTCTAACATGTTTCCTGCACTGGCCTCAGCCAGTTTTGACCTCTATGACAGAGCCCCATTTTTTAAATGTGACATGTGTCACTTTCTGTGAGAATAACTTTTTTATACTTTTACCAATCCAAGTGATTCAGAGACTGTTTTCTCATGACACACTGTGCTTTAAGTTAGTAATGTGGTGGACCAGGTGCAGGGGAGGCAGAGGAGAGGGCTGGAAGCAGAAGCAGCCCTAAAGAGGCTAAGACTCTAAGTCACAGCAACTATTACTCCGTCAACAGGAGCTGTCATGCTCTACTAGCATCCGACACTAATGGAGAGCGTTTTAGGTGCCAATGATGGTAGTAGTTCCCCAGAGGCACACTCTGTTAGCGATATCTCCCTCAACTGCCTGAGGTGGGTGGTGTGTGAGGTGCCCTGGTGTTCATGCAGAAAAAACAGGCAGGAGACAAAAGGGTTACAAGCATAACTTCATCAGCAGAGGCCTCCTTTACTTCACCTGGCTAGATGTTAAACACATGGCAGTGGATTACATTCACACATCTTCACAGCCAGTAAAGGAACAGTGATTCTCACAAATTAATGTACCTTGCTTAAATGCCTTCCAGAACTAGAATCTGGGATAATTTCACAAAGTTGGGGGTTTGGGCCAGGCCAGAGGCTTAACTGGGTCCCAAGAAGTGTGAGATCTGGTGGGACTAGTATTACCTCACAAAGTCTCGAGAATCCAAAGTTCTGGTTAGCCCAGTTGAGGCCTTCTCATTAACCCCTTAAAGACCCTGGACATATGAGTATGTCCCAGGGTCCATAAGGGTCTTTGCGGGGGGATCGCTCCCCGAACACCCCCCCCCCCCCCGCACAGCCGGCGGGTGTTAGCGGCTAATCGTCGCTAACAACTGGCCGTTACAGCGCGAACAGGCAGCGTCGCCCGCCCGCGCTATTAAACCCTTCAGATGCTGTGGCAAAGATGGCTCAGGGTGATCGGCATCGCCACAGCATAGCTGTAGCGATCCGACCCCCGGACATGGCAGCGGGGAGCCTTGGGAAGGCTTCTGTCACCGCAGACAGGAAATGGGGAAACTGTCATCTTGGTACAGTCTAATGCATTGCCTATGCAATGCATTAGACTGTATTGACAATCGCGCCACCTAGTGGTCAAGCACCAGAGGTGGCCTCAATGTTTAAGTAAAAAAAAAATAATAATAAAGTTTTACAGTACAAAAAAAAGTATTAAGAGTTCAAATCACCCCCCTTTCCCTATTTTACAAATGAAAACAATAAAATAATAAAAAAGTTAAACATATTTGGTATCGCCGCATCCAAAAAAGTCCCATCTATAAAAATATAACATCATTTATCCCGTACGCTGAACACCGTAGAAGAAAAAAAATTCCAAACGGCATTTTTTGGTAATTTTACGTCACTTAAAAAATGGAATAAAAGTGATCAAGAAAGACACATGCATTCCAAACTGCTAGCAATAAAAAGTACACTTCGGCCCGCAAAAAATGCCGCCTCACTGACGTCCGTAGGTGTTAGTACAAAAAAGTTATTGGTCGCACAAACTGGCGCCGCAGCGCAAATTTCAAAAGTATAAAAAGTTTGGAATATATTTTATGGTACCAAAACATAACGGAAACCCTATATGTTTGGTATTGCCGGATGCGTATCAACCTGTAGAATACAGAGAACACATTGTATTGACCGAAGATTGAATGCCATAAAAGCAAAACCCCCGCAAACATGGTGAAAATACTTTTTTTCACAATTTGTCCCACTTGGAATTTTTTTGCGGTTTCCCAGTATATTCTATATTATAGTGAATAACACCATTAGAAAGTACATCTTGTCCCGCAAAATAAAAGCCCTTATAGGTCTATGTAGGAAAAATAAAAAAGTTATTGCTCTGGGAAGGCGAGGAGGAAAAAACGAGCGTGTCACAAGAAAAAAAAACGCTGGGTCCTTAAGGGGTTAAAAGGGTTGTGTGAGAAACAAAAAAATAATAAGAACATATAGAGCAGTAATACTAAAGCTAAGTAGTAACTATCTGTCTACTAAGAGGCGCTGTTACATCACATAATATCGCCAAGTTGGATCTTTCTCCTCACTGGGTTAGTGGGCGGAGATGTAGTTGCTGGGCGTGCTCTCTGAAAACTACATTTCCCACAACAGCTGCTTCCTCCCAGCTGGGGGTGTGGTGTGGTGTGGTGTGTGGTGTGGTGTGGTGTCAGCTCAGTTATGTCAGTCAGCCTAAACAGGAAGAAACTCATGGAGCCTGTCCTACTTTCTGTACAAGAAGGAGCCCGGTGGCCATTTTTTTCATCTATAAGGATTATCTCCTAGAGAAAACGAGCAGACTTTTCTAATTAAAGTGATTTTTTTTTCAATATGACATGTAGTTTATCCATTTTGTTTTCTTTTTCTCCTGGAGAACCCCATTAAGCTCAAGCTTTTCCTCCCTCTAAGTCCATTCCCATGCGGACAGAGAAAATAATGGGTAAAGCTGCGCCCTGAGCCCAGGGGCAACATAGCCTGTGTCAGGGTGGCATGATGGATTGCACCTCTGACAGCTTGCAGATGATAATGATGATTCCTAAAGGTGGAAATCAGTGGACAGAACTGACTGGAGAGACCCAGAACATTAAATTTACCTAGCTTATATAACCTACTAGTACCCCTACTCTTTGTGTTGTCATGGTGATTCCCGCCATTAGCTCTGAGTGACAGGGACTGGCTGTCATGGATCATGCCATGGTCCATGGCCTGGACCACGGACATGTCTGTGCCCCTATTTTTGAGACAACTGTGGCTCCCTGTGCTGGTGTCACAACAGCTATGTCTCCTGGTCCAATGCCTCTCTGTGTTCCGGCAGCATCTCCCATTGCTCCCCATGAATCACCTGTTGGTCCTCTCTAACTTCCTCGGCGTGTGTGCACACTCCCTAGGGTATGCGAAAGCCTTCTCATATTTAAAAGGACAGTGTCCAAATTGCCTGCTCCCTGTGAACCCTGGCTACTTAAGGTACTTCCTGCCTTTGCTCCAGGGTCAGTTCGTTGGTGTTCATCCTAGAATTCTGATCCCTGTCTGCTATGCTCTTGCTCAGTTAATCCTTCAGTTACTTATGTACCTGGGTTAACCCTGTGCTATCCAGCAGATCTAGTTTACTGCTGTTCCTGATGTTGTATTAGTGTGCTACTCAAATAAATATATGCACCAAACGTAGTATAATGGATATTGTATATACCGCAAGATTAGCCTCACACCTAGAGGACGCCGACCTCATGCAACAGACTATTAGTAACAAAGTGTGGGTGGGCAAACAACAACAACTTCAGTGTCAGTGTAAACTTAGTTTACGAATGTGTGCATATGACCTTTACAAAAAACAGATCAAGCAGCGGCATACTTTTTAATAACACAATATAGAAATGAACTTGCGGTTTTTAGCTGTCCATAAGCGAACTTCTCCAGGAGTCCATCCTGATTTGTAACTTATCTGGCAGCGCTATATTCAATAGCCTTTTCACTCTGCAGGCAAGCAGGGCTTGGCTTCACAGAGCAGCGGAATACATCCTGCCGACGTGTAGGAAGGTGAGACTGAACGACGTTTCGGGGTTCGTCCCCTTTGTCAAGTTCCCTTTAGCAACATTAACAATTTATGCCATAACTTTTTTATTTTTCCATATACAGAGCTGTGTTAGGGCGGTTTCTGTGGGATGAACTCATGTTTTTATTGGTACAACGCATCCCGCCCACGTCACTCACACGGCAGACACATCCCGCACACGCCACTCATGCACCAGGCACATCCCGCACACGCTGGTCACATGCCAGACACATCCCGCACACATCACTCATACGCCAGGCACATCCTGCACACGTAACTCACACGCCAGACACATCTCGCACACGCCGGTCACACGCCAGACACATCCAGCACACGTCACTCACATGATATTAGTGGACTGGGATTCTTTGTTTACAAAATATATATAACTTCACGTTTTTACTGTGGAAACTTCACCCTCTTCCTCCTACACTGAGTACTGGTCACTTAGATATTACATACACACATCAGAGACACCAAAACACACATATATACATACACACATCTACACACGCAGATATATATTCATACACACATTACACACACATCTATACATACAGTCACAACCCTATACACACACATTACACACACACACATCTATACATACAGTCACAACCCTATACACACACATCTATACATACAGTCACAACCCTATACACACACATTACACACACACACATCTATACATACAGTCACAACCCTATACACACACATTACACACACACACATCTATACATACAGTCACAACCCTATACACACACACATCTATACATACAGTCACAACCCTATACACACACATTACACACACATCTATACATACAGTCACATACACACGAAGATATATATTGATACACACATTACAGACACACACATCTATACATACAGTCACATCCACATACTTACCGTATATACTCGAGTATAAGCCGACCCGAGTATAAGCCGAGGCACCTACTTTTGCCCCAAAAAGCGGGAAAACTTATTGACTCGAGTATAAGCCTAGGCTAGAAAATGCAGCGGCTACTGGTAAATTTTAAAAATAAAAATGGATACCAATAAAATTACATAGGCAGTTTAATGTCCCCCATAGGCAATTATAGGCAGATATATGGCCCTATATGCAGGTATAGGCAGGTATATGTCCCAAAAGGCACGCATATGGCCCCATAGGTATGTAATAGGCAGTTATATGTCCCCCATAAGCAGATTATAGGCAGGTATATGGCCCCATAGGCAGTTATAGGGCAGGCTGTAGGCAGGTATAAGGCAGGCTGTAGGCAGGGTATAGGCAGGTATAGGGCCAGCTGTAGGCAGGTATAGGCAGCTGTAGGCAGGTATAGGGCCCGGCTGTAGGAGGTTTAGGCAGCTGTAGGCAGGTTAGGCAGGTGTAGGCAGGTAAGGCAGCTGTAGGCAGGTATAGGGCAGGCTGTAGGCAGGGATATAGGCAGGTATAGGGCCTGTAGGCAGGTATAGGCAGGTGTAGGCAGTATAGGGCCGGCTGTAGGCAGGTATAGGCAGCTGTAGGCAGGTATAGGGCCGGCTGTAGGCTGGTATAGGCAGCTGTAGGCAGGTATAGGGCAGGCTGTAGGCAGGGTATAGGCAGGTATAGGGCCAGCTGTAGGCAGGTATAGGCAGCTGTAGGCAGGTATAGGGCAGGCTGTAGGCAGGGTATAGGCAGCTGTAGGCAGGTATAGGGCGGCTGTAGGCAGGTATGGGGCGGCTGTAGGCAGGTATAGGGGGCTGTGGGGCAGGTTTAGGCAGCTGTAGGGCAGGTATAGGCAGGTATAGGCAGCTGTAGGGCAGGAAATGGCAGCTGTAGGGCAGGTTTAGGCAGGTATAGGGCCGGCTGTTGGCAGGTATAGGCAGCTGTAGGGCAGGTATAGGCAGCTGTAGGGCAGGTATAGGCAGCCGTAGGGCAGGTATAGGCAGGTATAGGGCAGGTATGGGGCCGGCTGTAGGCAGGTATAGGCAGCTGTAGGCAGGTATAGGCAGCTGTAGGGCAGGTATAGGCAGGTATTAGGGCCGGCTGTAGGCAGGTATAGGCAGCTGTAGGGCAGGTATAGAGCAGGTATAGGGCCGGCTGTAGGCAGGTATAGGCAGCTGTAGGCAGGTATAGGCAGCTGTAGGCAGGTATAGGAAGTTTAAAAAAACAAAAAACAATCCCTTACCTGACTCCCCGCTGCTCCATCTCCCTCGCTGCTCCGCCTCCTCGCTGCTCCGGCCTCCCGCGCGCTGTCCTGTCTTCCCGGCACAGGCGGTGACGTCATCAGGCCGCGCACGCAGTGTGATGACATGCACGCTGCCAGTGCCGGGAGCTCCAGACAGCCGCATGTCTGCGGCCGCCCGGAGTCCACTGCGGAGCACGGAGCGCTCGCTCTCTGCACCGCAGTGGTATCCCTTCACTTATATACGCTCCGGAGGAGTCGCATATAGGTGAAGGAATCGCGGACAGTGCCCGGGCCACCGCAGCGTCCGGACACTGTGCGCTCTACTCGGCCTTCAGTTATATGCGCTCCCTGAGGAGTCGCATATAGCTGAAGCGTCCCTGTCAGCACTCGAGCGCCGACAGTGACTCGAGTATAAGCCGAGGGGGGATTTTTCAGCACATTTTTTGTGCTGAAAAACTCGGCTTATACTCGAGTATATACGGTACTTGTTTGTAGTGCAGCCCTCAGGCAGTCCAGAGGTCTCAGGAAGACACGGTGGGGAAGGAGGGGCAGCTTCCAGTCAGGAGCAGTGCAGACACCCCTCCTTCGCTGTCCCGACCGTGGACGCAGGACCTAGAGAGGGCTGCTGTGTGAGCACAGAGGAGAGGGGAGGAGGGGGCTGCTGCGTGAGCACAGAGGAGAGGGGAGGAGTGGGGCTGCTGCGTGAGCATAGAGTAGAGGGGAGTAGGGGGCTGCTGAGGGAGCAGCTCCGTGGAGCTGTGAGGTGATTGTGCTGTACAATGCTACTTATGTCTTGACCCTAAGAGCCTGGGCCCCGTGGCAGCTGCTACATCTGCTACCCCGGTAGTTATGCCCCTGTATACAGATATTGGTCAGAGGTGCAAATATGAGTTTGGTTACAAACAAAGAGGCAGCGAGATGTGTCTATTTACCTTAGGTTACCTTACCGAGGTGAAATGTGGCCTGCTGTTTCCGGATGCTCCTGTACGGTGTAACCCCTTCCAAAAGTGAACAACAGTAGGCATAACTGGACATCTGAGTTGGGGCTAATTAATTGAGGCTAACTGGTGATTTCTGCAATCTGAGTAACTTGAGTTATGAAGTTGGAGGGGCGAGGGGGGGAGTCAATTTTCCTCACAGGACAATACCACCAAAATTTTTCTTTTCACATATTGACAGCAATGTGCGACTATTATAGGGATTTTTTTTTTAAATTGGGTGTTTGTTTTTTTTTCATATAATTTGTTAAAGTTACCCTACAGAAGTGAGATGATTGCTTGATGGTCCTTTCTGGTCCTTTCTGAAAAGTGTCAATATTATCAGCAATAACCTGATATGTGTGAAGAAACTGCCTCCCTTATCCTTTGATGTATTGCTCGTTTCATTGCCCTAATCTTATCTATCCCTGTCCAGAGAACAATAGAGCAATTATTATGTAATTACCTACTATTTCTAATGAGATTGCACAGAGATGAGCTGCAAGTATAGTGAAGCGAGATAAGTCTTCTCAGCCATTCAGGAGTTTTATCTCTTTAGTAATCACAGCTAGAAAAGGACAAGAATTTATTTGTAAGTTTTTTATTGAATAGGATTGTCAAAATAAAAACAAAAAATACTACTAAAAATTCTAAAAAAAATGGTTTCCCAGGAATATTAGTTTTAAGAAAAATACACCTTTCTGATGGAAGTACCCCTTTAAGTTTAAGTATATGATATATTTCGCCTACGGTGAGTGTTTAACATTGTTTTATACACAGCTGATTACAGATGCCATTTCACTCTTTTACCTTACTACTATGGTTATCCTCATATTTGTCTAATGGGTTTGCAGATAAGCATAATCAAGCATGCTCTTCCATTAGTAAAGGGCAAAGCTAATATTGAAATGGCACTGACTGGTTTAGAGAGCTGCCAATTAAGCAATATGTGGAAGAGCTATGTGATTACCATTGTGGTGTGATGACTTAATCTAATACGTGGTTGGACTCCTCACTAACTGCATGTGAGGAGTAGAGTAGCATTCAGGAAATAAGCTCAATTCAAATGCAAATTCAGAGCATGATAGTTGAGAAGTGGTTGGGACAATGATCCACAGTGACACAATGACAATTCTGACAGTTCTGCAAAGCTTGGAGAATGTGTTTACTTAGTCCTCTCAAACCACAGGAAAAATGAGCCCAGTTTGCTGTCATTATTACTGAAGCAAAAGTGCAGTGTGGTCCTGAAGTGTTCTGTAAAACTTTAAAGGAGAACTCTCATGTCAGCAATATAAAGAGTTGTAACTATGCTACAGTCATTAGCTGCAATAACAGTTCTACTTTCCTGTACTTCTTAGTGATGACCACCATGATTCGTAGATCTCTTGGTTCTGGACAGTGAAGAACATGGCTAGGTCAAAAGGGAACCCACAAATGATTATTATTATTATCATTTATTTTAAAGTGCCATTGATTCCATGGCGCTGTACATTTGAGAGGGGCTACATACATAACATGTCAAACGAGTACAATAATAACGATAAGTGACTTATAACTGGCACAACAGAGGGAGAGAGGACACTGCCCGCGAGGCTTACAATCTACAAGGAGGAGGAGAGAGACAGGAGGTGGGGGTAGGCATGTTTGTGGGTAGTACAGTGGCAGCAGGGTTATGGTAGGTTATAGGCAATCCTGAAGAAATGGGTTTTCAGGTTGCTTTTGAAGCTGGTGAAAGTGGAAAAGAGTCTGATGTGTTGAGGCAGTGAGTTCCAGAGTGTGGGGGAAGCACATGAGAAGTCTTGGAGACTATGTGAGGAACTGATAAGAGGAGAACAGAGGAGAAGGTCCTGTGAGGAGCGGAGATTGCATGAGGGGAGATATCTGGAGATTAAGGCAGAGATGTATGGAGGGGAGAGGTTATGGAGAGCCTTGTAGGTCAGTGTAACTCACTTGAAATGAATTTGCTGGGCAATTGGTAGCCAGTGAAGGGATTGGCAGACGGGAGAGACAGAGAGAGTATCGAGGAGAGAGGTGGATCCGATGGGCAGCAGAGTTTAGGATGGATTGAAGGGGAGCAAGGGTGTTAGATGGGAGGCCACAGAAAAGGATGTTGCAGTAGTCTAGGCGGGAGATGACAAGGGCGTGGACGAGCATTTTTGTGGTGTCGAAGTTGAGGGATGAGCGGATGCAGAGATTTTTTCAGGTGGAAGTGGCAGGCAGAGGTGAGGCTTGATGTGTGGGTTTGAAAGACAGAGAGCAGAGTCGAGGATTACCCCAAGGCACGGCCGGACTTGGGAACAGGTGAGAGTGTACAGCCGTTGACTGAGATAGAGAGGTTCGGTGGAGAGATAGAGTGGAACGGTGGAAAGATGATGAGTTCTGTTTTCTCCACATTTAGTTTTAGGAGACGGGAGGAGAAAAAGGAGGAAATGAACGATAGACAGTCTGGGATCCGGGAAAGAAGAGAGGTAACATATGGGCCAGAGATGTACAGTTTTGTGTCGTCAGCATATAGATGGTAGTGAAAGCCATGTGATGCTATGAGCTGACCCAGATCAAGAGTGTAGATTAAAAAGAGTAAAGGGCCCAGGACTGACTCCTGGGGGACACCAACAGAGAGTGGCCTGGGGGAGGAGGTGGAGCGAGAATGAGACACGCTGAATGTCCGATTAGAAAGGTATGAGGAGATCCAGGAAAGGGCCAAGTCCGTGATGCCGAGGGAGGAGAGAATTTGTAGCAGGAGGGAATGGTCGACAGTGTCAAAGGCAGAGGACAGGTCTAGAAGGAGAAGGACAGAGTAGTGGCGTGAGGCTTTAGCAGTTGCTAGGTCATTGGCGACCTTGGTTAGGGCGGTTTCGGTAGAGTGGAGGGGACAGAAACCGGATTGTAGTGGGTCAAGAAGAGAGTTGGAGGAGAGGTGGGAGGACAGTTGAAGATAGACGTGTTGCTCGAGGAGTTTGGAGGCAAAAGGGAGCAGTTAGATGGGGCAATAGTTGGACAGAGAGGAGGGATCAAGGGTTGTTTTTTTAAAGATGGGAGAGATAGTAGCATGTTTAAAGGAGGAAGGGAAGATGCCAGAGGTTAGTGATAAGTTGAAAACATGGGTGAGGGCTGGGATGATAGCACCACTAAGGTAAGGGATTAGGTGGGATGGCAGTGGATCAAGATTACAGGTAGTGAGGTTGGATTGGGACAGTAGAGAGGAAAGATTATCATGCGTAAGAGTGGGGAAACAAGTTAAGGGGGAAGAACATTGTGCAGATATAGAGGAGGGCGCTGGAGACTGCGGGCTGAAGCTTTCTCTGATAAGGTTGATCTTGTGTAGGAAATGAATGGCAAATTCGTCTGCTGAAAGGAGAGACAGTGGAGGGGGCAGGTGGATGGGGAAGAGTTGAAGGTTTTTAAAAAATTTCTGGGGTTTGAGACAAGAGGATTGAGATTGGTGAAGTAATCCTGTTTGGCACGGGGGTAAAATTTTAACGTGTGGAGTATTTTTTGTATGGGGCAAAGTCATCAGTGGGCGATTTTCTTCCAGGGGTTCAGCAAATTTTGGGAAACTCACCCCCCAGTTGTTTAGTGGAGGGTGTTGTCCAGGGTTTCTGTTTATTTTGCAGGTTTGTTTTGTGTGGGGGACGCTGGTAAGGGTGGGGTATTGTGTGGTTGTAGAAAAAAAAAGGGGGGGGCTGGTTTGGTAAATTAAATGAGGATATGGGAGAGAGAGGTGCAAGGGTCAGAAAATGTGTGAGGGTTAAGGTTTTTTTTAGGGCCTGCGGGGGGTACTGTGTGGGAAGGAGGGGGCAGGTGGGGGGGAGATGGTGGAGAAGGAAGGATTGTGGTCAGATATGGGATGGGGGGGGAGTTTTGAGAATCAGATAAGTGGCGAGGAGGTGAAAATTTTTTTTAGTGTGTGACCGTCTTTTGATGGCTCAGAGGTCCACTGTGAGAGGGTCATCAACCAAAAAGATTTACTAATACCCTTGGCAAAGATAGAATTTAAAAAAACATAAAAAAAAATTTTATTCGGTATACAATAAAAAAGAATGAATGCTAATACACTCTACCAACCCCCATTATTGCTATTTCCCCAAAACTAAAACCCTAAAAGAGCAACCCCTGAAAAAGGGGGCCCCCTAACCCCAACTTGCTTTAAACCTAGTATTCCCTTAAACCCCCCCAAAAAACCCCCACCAAACCAAAGATTAACCAAAAAACACACAAAAAAGTCACAAAAACGTGATAATCACATACAGAAAAAAAAAATTAATTATAATTACTACAAAAAAAAACAAAAAAATAAGTAAATGAAGATCCCCAATACATGGCCCCACGCTTTTCCCCCCCGTTGGCCTTTTTGCCTTACTGGGGTCCATTTGAACTATCGGGACCCACGCCGCATCAGACTGCAACCAAAAAGGGTGTGAGGTTTTTTCTCCCCCGACTGTACCGAATGGGGCGTGAGCATTTTTTTCCTTGTCTGTTTGTTCTTTGTCACTCCGGTTTTGTTTAAGTCCCCTGTGAACCCGCTTT